>JAUZNJ010040238.1:0-10436 GCA_034780135.1 Jordanella pulchra | reverse complement strand
GAAGATTGGCCACCAGGCTGGTCCAATTTAGCCATGAAACCTCCCACACTAAAATGAGGGCTGTTTCAGTTTCATTGCCCAACCCCTGTACTTAACACTATGTTTGCATAAGCAGTTATTAAAACATTAGCTTGCATTATGACATCTTACGCTAGTATCTAATATATTTATTTTATACCAGCCAATGAAAACAGCTACAAAGACCAGATGACAAGTGGAAAACCAACCACAGGAGGAGGAGGATGGTTTAGTTCACTGGTTCTACAGCTTTCTATCTGTGGTAGATCACTGGTTTTCTCTTCCTTGTCTGTCCCAATATGACATAGAGGTGTTGTAGAAAACTGACAAACAATCTAAGCGGATCTAGGCTATCAGTTGCAGTTATCGTGCTGCCTCCAAATTAATGCGCATCTTCTCTACACAAAGCATCTCTTCCCTGTATTTAATTCACCACCAGAATAAAAACAATGAGTTGAGGCAGTAACCTCAACTAAAAAAAACTCTGTGTCACATGAAAAAAGAGCAAAGCACCTAATTACCATCTACAGTGGCTTTGAACCGCAAAAGCACATCTGAAAATTAAACCCATTCTGGGGAAATAAGTAAGATCAGATTAACTGAGACATTAAACTAAGACTATTAACTGAATCAAAAGGTAGCAAAGGACCGGAACCCTTTAGTAATAAAGTAAACCACTCAGAAACCTATAGTGGCCGACTGAAGCAACAGACAGCTAAAAACAACGCACTACGAACACAAAAATTGTCCTGACTCCAACACACACAATACAAAAAGCAAGTGCAACAGAAAAAATGGCAAAAAATTAAAATGCTACATCACAGAATACAGGCCTATGTGTGGAAAAAGTTGACTTTCAATGCTGTTGTAGTTCTGTCATTTCATCAAATGCTTTCGTTGTATATTTTTCCGAGTGTTTTGTTTTTGTTTGATTGTTTGTTTGAGCTTCTTTTTTTGGTACGTTTTCATTATATGTTTTGTGTATTTTTTTATACATTTGGAAAAATGGAACAAAGAATCAGATCACTGTAAACAAATGTATATTCAAGTATCATAAATCATCTTTGATTAATAGCTTCATCTTTGGCTCTTGTTGTTACCTCTATGAGACACTTTTCTTTCCCTTTATTTGAGATTACTTATAAATTCCCCACAGAGCTCATCTCTACCAAATCTTGAAGCATCCTTTAGAGATGTGTAATTAGCAACTGTGTGCAGTTAGAAAGTGCTTGAATGAGACTCAGAGCTCAGAGACGGGGCTGAAAGGATTTTCTGTCCCAAATCTGTCGGATTCAAACCAGAGACCTCACACTGTTTAGTACATTCATGTTTATTACACATTGTTTCTAAGATTGATTTTTATTTATCTTCTTTTTTCTTTCTGTATCGTCTGTGTGTGGTATTCAATGCTTCCAGCATAAATGTAGGGTATACACAAGAATTATAATATTGACATTTGATAATTAACCAAAGAAACGTAAAAAAATAAATTGAAAATCGGATGGAGGTGCCTGCCCACCATTGTTAGGTCAGCTTTACTTACCCACCTTAAACCAATCTCAGCACAGAAACCCTTTGCTTGCTTGTCAACATAACATGAAATGACTATAGAGCCCCTCACCCTGCATTTAGACCCGTGTAACACTAACAGATTCAGACAATCACATGCATCTAATTAAAGATGTAAAACCTGAGTTTAGTCTGGAATCACTGAGGCAATTTCTTCTCTTGTTTTTTACCAACCTTTACCCAAAAAGATTTACTTTGCATCAGATCCTACCTCTGATCGTCATGGTTGGGAAGTAACTCCTGTTAAATGCTTATGTGTTTCCTCTCAGCTGCTCCCTTAGTCAGGATTATTCACAGCAAGTCAGCGCCACTTACACACTGACTTTTTACACTCAATGCTCTTCCTGACACAACAGGGATTTGAACAAAGCTCCCCAGTATCAAAGACACAAAATGCTTTATGTGAATTGATAACTAATTAAAAGAAACTGTATGATGTTTTTTTGTGCGTTTTTTGTCAAAGGTAAAGTAAATTCAATTCAATTCACATAAAAATAGTCCATTAATCCCAAAGGGAAATTGTGTTTCGGTACAGTCCATCCGGGCCGGAGCAGTGGGATTCATGAAAAAATATTCAAAATTAAAATCTTTGTTACATCTGAACACCCAGGATTCGTTTCATGTGTTTAAAATCTCTACCTTGGTTTGATTTATGCCACCTTCAGTCCAGCTGGTCGTGTAAAAAGAAGCTATCCATCACGAGAGAAGCCAGATTAAGAAATATTTTCTTTTTCAAACTCCATTAAGTGAGGGAAAACCTCTTCTGTTCCAATACTCTGAAGAAAGCTCAGAGTAAAAACAGGTCATGTAGTCCACAAATAATGGACAACTGCTCCTGTCTTTATACTTTCAAACTAAAATTTGATTTCTATAATGTTAGGGTCCAACTTACAAAAACTAGGTGACAAAGCTTTATAGTCGTTTATTTTTTTAGCTACCTAAATCTGGACAGAATTGTTGTTTTAAAACTCCATGATACATTTACCCCAACAAGTAAAAACTTATTAAAAGACTGAACAGAGAATGAGCATGTGACTGGCTAGCATCAGGGTGGAGTTACAGGGGGAGAGCCGACTTCAACCACCTGCTGATCCTGCATCCAGCCCCACCGTCCTGATCTTAGAAGTCAGACTTTAGGCTCATGCTTTGAAAACCAAAAGCACAGATGGGGTCCAGAGGTCCAATTTCTTCCTTGAAAACACTTTAAAGCTACATTTTGCAGCTAATTAATGTCAGAAAAGCAACATTTATGCTGACCTGCAGCTACTATTGCCACTGGCAGCACCAGTCATTGAGGGATAAATTCCTACATGTAGTCTTCCCTTTTCATAGGCCAAGCACCTATAACCATGTAAGTAAGACCTCTGGGAGGTAAAATTATTTGGGTAAATTGGTACCGAAATCTGGTAACAGTGCAAGTGAGCCTCATAAGCTGCCTTTCCTTTTTACAGGTTCACTCAGCTCTGTGTCTCGGTCTCTACTCAGCATTAGTTCATGAGTCCTGAAAGAATTGTTCAAAACGTTTGAATCACTCTGCTGTTCATCATTGACACAACCTGTTACCTGTCTGTAAAGCCAGAAAAAAAAGTCACTGTGAAAAGCTAAAACCTTTTATTTCAGATCAACTTTTCTGCTCTGACTTATGAAGGAAGCTGGTAGCTGCAGCCTGACCTGAACAAACCAGTTCCGGCACATTTTGAGCAGGAACGAGTCAACGATGAATCTGTTCGCCTCAAAGAAGGACAGATCAGTGACTCATTGCACATCAACGCATCTTGACTTGAGGACTCACGACTCACACATTGCTCTCTCAGTCCCGTCCTCTCGCTGCGTTTTTCTTGCCGTGTCTGGGAACAGTTGTGAGACTGGTCAGAATTTGAAGGGCCAATGTTACATCAGGAAATTGGAGATTAGTTTTCCTTTTGTTTCCAGGTAGGAAATCCCCTCCCCCTTTCTTTTTTTTCTTTTTTCAGGTTTGGCAATCCGTCCAGTGATGTGTTACGTAACAAACAGTTAAAGGATAAGCTGCCAGAGGCTGGGAGAAAACATCAGCATTTCTATGATGCAACTAATAATAGTAGTTAAATTGGATGCTCATTTTATTGAGGTGCTGAAACCACTGTCACTGTTTATGAATGTAGTCCCGGTTTTTTAATCCCTCATAAGGTTCCAGGGGGCAGAAGAAGTCCAACATCAACATCCTCATCTGCTTATCCTGATTACACATAAAATGTGAAACTATAAATAAAATCTTTGAAATAAAAGAGTGTTTTTATAGACAAATAACATGAGATGACGACCATTTTAAGAAACAAGAATGGAACAAATTCTCAGCCAACAGTTTCTGCAACCTAAAGGCAGAAACAGTGAACCTTTGGCAGACTGCTGAGATGGCATGGAGGTATGTGGGTGTGTGAGAGAGAGGGAGCTGGTGGGTGTGTTCCGTCAAGATGGAGAATATTACCATTTATATGGGAGCAAAACTTCTCTGCTGATGATGAAGAGGATTGAACATGCCCAGTAAAAGCTCTCGTCTTTGATATTTCATGGTGAAAACTTGGCAAAAATGAATTTGTGTTTTTATTCACATTTTAGGGTACAAATATTTTCATTTTATCTATTCTATAAACATTCATTGAGGAAGAAACTTGTTGAGATTTAAAATTCTCTTTCTGACAGTGTCCAGGCCGAGAGACAGCAGCACAGTTACATACTTAAATGCACACATCGCAACAGAAAATACACACAACCACTAGCAGCCACCTGTACTCCGCAGAACAAACATCTGGATCTGAGCACAGCTCAGGCCCGTTCCAGTTTAGAGGAAGCAGGGATCCTCCACAGCTCAGTCCCACCCAAACAGGACAGAAAGCAACATGAGGTCCTGCAAGCAAAGCCCTTAATATCCAGTGGGTTTTTTGATAGGCAAGGAGATATGAAGGAAGTGGGCTAAACATGCATGTCTGAATGAAAATGTTTTGGTCTCTGTGGAGGAGAGGAAGACCATCCAACACAGGAATTAAGTAGTGGATTGGATTAAAACTGATGAACCTCAGAGCACCTTGGTCCACAGCATGTCAGCATTCAGCTCAAGCATGCATGTAGAAAACATCATCATCATCAAGCATAGACAGAACAACACATTTCTTTGTCATAAAAAATTATCATTTTGTTTTAATTATGTATTTTATTGTTGTTATTTATTTATGTCTTTGATGCAAAGGCAATGCATTTTTCTTGTTCTTTTTCCATGTGCAGCACTTGGAGTTGTCTTACTACTGAAATGCTCTGTATAAATAAACACCCGTTGCTTTGCCTTGTAAAGGTCAGAGCATCATGCATCTATAGAGGGAAACACATTCAGTTTGTGTCCATCTAAAGGGCTGATTCATGGCAGGTTTGGAGACTTTGATTGTTTTCTCAAATAGTGGCATCAATTTTGTTGTTTTATTTTAGTTGCATTTAAAACCAATTTCAAGCCCTAAAAATGACTTTGCAACTAATCAAAAGTAGTTTGTAACTACATCAGAGCTGGAATGGGAGCAGAGCAACACATGAAGGTGTCATTAGCAAAACAATGGAGACATGCATGAAACAAATCATGACTTACTGAGATAAATCACCTGTCAGCCTTGTTTCCCCACAAAACATTATTAAAAAATGTTCATGATCAAAGAAGAAAGTAAAAACATCTAAGAACAGTGACTGTCTGGAGCGAACGAGGAAGGGATGTGTCACCTCGGTAAGAGGGAGAAAAAAAGGAAGGTGAATCTTTTAAAGCAGCAAAGGAGCAACCTGTGCGCCTGCAAGAACTACTGTGATAATGAAAGGAAGTATTCACACCCCCAAGCTGTCACAACCAACCTGAGCAACATGTGAATTCTTTCTGTTCACATGAAGAAGACCAAAAACAATAATGAAAAGTTCACTATGAATTAGCACCTGACCTACTTTGTTGTTGTATAAATAAATAAGCCATCTAAGTGTTATTTACTGATGAAGTTAACAGGAATAAAGTGATTTTATTATTCTAATATGCTAAGACAAAGTAATCAAACGAGATGACCTGCGATGCATCTGTGACAGGAATATGGATCTAATGTTTGAGACTTTGAATCCTTAGTATTTGTTCAAGTCTGTGAAACCAAAAGCCAGCAGGAAGGTAAGCTTGGGACTTTCCAGAGAAGATGGGTAAGACATGAGCTCAATCAGCTAATAGGGGAAAGTAAAGGCAATAGACACCAATGAATCCAAAATGAACTAGAAAAGCACTGGGAGAGCGCAGACCTCCGCCAAGCAGCTCATCCCCCGGCATATTGTGACCTCCACCTTCACACCGGACCCAGATCATTACCAAAACACTTCCTGTATCCGGATCCTGATCCAGAACACCACAACAAACGCTACTGAAAACATAACCCCCTTGGCGGAGGTAATAAAAAGACATGAATCTGACTCTGGAGAGCTTAGCCTCATCGCAGAAGACAAGTTAAAGGAAGAAGACAGGAAGACGAGCACCAATCTTTGGGTCTCTGCAAAACCGCATCTTTCCAAATTGGGGATTCAGCTTCTGAATCAAAGTATAGCTTTTGATCCTGCTGTCAGAAAACCTTCATTAAGGGTTGAGGCTAAAACATGACAAAATCCAAAGGGGTTGAAGTGGTTTAATAACCCTGCGTTGTACCTGCTGTTACTGTTAAAGCTTCGGAGTCATGACCAAATTAAAAACGTTGCAGATAGAACTGACATGGGTTGATTGGTCCAGTTAATGCTCTAAAAAATGCTGAGGAATGTCTCTCTGTCTCAGTAATAATTTTTCTTTTATATGTGCAGCACTATATGTTACAGTAATGGTTCTTTTAAAGTTTTTAATGAAAATAGATTAGTAGTAGTAATGTGGTTTTTTTAAGCAAGTATTTCTAAAATGTTATATCTGAAGAGTTTTATAAACATGGCTAAATCATAAAATGATTGTCATAAGTTCATGGCCATTCTTAGTCATTCAAGAAGTTCTGGAGATTTCTCAGGTCTTCCCTGTTCCACCAGCAGTCCTGGTTGTGGTTCAGACCAGTGATGTGAAGCCATCCGTGCGGATTTAGAGACGCGCTCTCAGAGGCTCCTTAATGTGCTCAGAATATCCCACCAACCCACGCACTCCCACACCCACAAAACATTTATTTTTCTTTAGAAAAAAAAGGATCGAGGTCTCCCATGAAATGCATTACATTAAGAGTAAAAACAGAGAAAAGTCCAGTGCAGAGAGAACCAGATCAGGAATAACAGCAACGCGTCTCCAAGCAGGAGATGAACCAAGGTTTCCACCTGGATCATCTAACGAACAGGTGGGAGCTTGAAGCAGACCTACCTGCAGGATACGGTGACCTCAATTTTAGTCGCGGGGACGATTGAGTTTAAAGGGTCGAAATCTCCTATAGTCGCCATAGCTGATGTTTTCCTCCAAATAACTTCTCACTCCGTGAATGTGGCTCCCAGGTTGCAGCAGCTCAGGTCCTGTGGTTTGCAGACGGAGCGCTCCGCTGGAAGCTGCTGGTGGCCGCAGGAGAGCAAATGTGGCTGATCGTACCTGAACATCCGCTTTCATTTACAGCAGCAGGCTGTTTTATCCACACTCATCAGCAGGTGGAGGCAGAGTCCTTCACAGCTGCATATGTTCACATTCAAGAGCTGCGCTAACCAGGGAAACTTACACAACCACAGCGCTTTAAACCTGGGATTCACCGCAGGCAGTTGGAGGAACGAACAAGAAATTGAACCAAAATACAGTTTCAAAACATAAAAACTAAATTGAAAAGTTTCCCACAGAGGGATGGCTTCTTAGGTAACAGAAAACAGATTTGAGTACTTTTAAATATTTGGACAAAAAGGCTCAGCGAGGTATCTGAAGACACATTTACTGTAGGTAGATTATCTGATATGAAAAAGTATTAACCCCTCTTGGCTTTTTTCATGTTTTTCTTTTTTTGCCTCAACATTTGACAGTTTTTATGGAGAGTTGGCACTGCTTCATTTATAGAATATACCTACAGATTTGAAGAAATATATTGAGTTTATTATGAAGCAAACAAAAAACTACATATATTTGGAGCCTTTTGCAGCGCTAACAGCTAAAACTGGTTTTGGATCCATCTTTATCAGCTCTCCTCTGGTAATTATGTATTTTCCATCACTATGGGGAGAAACAGCTCCAGCTCCTTTAGGTTGGATGGTTTTGCTTGTGAACAGCGATCTGCAAAAATAATTAACTGAGGTGTGGACTTTAACTAGACCACCCCAGCACATTACAATGTTTTTCCTTTAAACCACTCTAGTTTTGCTATGGCTCTTTGCTTTGGGTCTTTGTTCTGCTTGAAGGTGGACCTCCATCCCAACCTCCCATTCCTATATTTAGCAACGTCCATATGTACTTCCACTTAGACCAGTTTTCTAATTGGGCTGCTCTTTTTAGGCAATATATTGTTTAGTTGAGAACTACAAGTGTGCAAAATCAAATTCTAATTAACTTATTTATACTCGTTTCCAATGAGTACAGTGAACTGTTTGATGAGAATAATGTAAATATTAGTCCATTCATAAGAATTACATATTGGAAAGAGGTAGGGGGAAAGAGGTAGGGATGGAGACCAATATAGAACAGTATGACCCGATTGGCTGATTTTTTTGGCAGTGGGTGTGGCCAGACAGCACTTGTTAATTTGATGGATCTGCTAGTTGCTTGATGAATCAAACTCAGTGTCTCACCCAGATAAGAAGTTGCAGTTTCCTGGCTAATAATTGCTTATTAAAATTGCATGATTAACATTGAAAAATTAAAAATAGCTTGGGATCTAAACAGGGTTGGTCTATGCAAGCAGATGAGCTATAAAGGCCATTTTTCCCAAAATGAGCTTGCCGTCACTATCTAGTTAAAGAAGTTACCCCCTTAACTCAGTTTTCATGTTAAGTGTTGGTGTTTGACATTTGTATAAATTCAGACTCTGGGAGAACCACAATAATCATTGGACCTCAGTGCAGCATTTGATACTGTTGATCACTCAATTTTATTAGAGTGTCTGGTAAACTGGGTTGGCGTTTCTGGTACCACACTGGACTGCTGTTAAATCCAACCTGGACAGGAATATCTATGTGTCAGTAGAGAACTTTAAATCAGATACCAGAACAATCACATGTGGGGTTCCTCAAGGATCCATTCTGGGGCCCCTCCTATTTAACATTTACATGCTCCCTTTTAGCTAAGATTATAGCAAACAACAAGATCAGTTACCATAATTATGCAGATGACACAGCTTCACATCACAATGTCACCAGGTGACTATGAACCCATGAAAGCATTGGCTAGATGTTTAGAACAGATCAGTATGTGGATGCACCATAATTCTCTCCAAATTAATAAAAACAAAACTGAGGTAATAATTTTTGGACCAAAGGAGAAGAGATCCAAAGTTAGCTCACAGCTTCAGCTACTGCAGCTAGAAACCACTTATGCCCGAAGTCTTGATTTCATGGTGGACTCAGACCTGAACCTTCAGAGGCACATAAAGGCAGTTACAAGGTCAGTCTTTTACCAACTGAAGAACATTTCCAGAATTAAAGGATTAATGTCCAAGCAGGATCTAGAAAAACTCATTCATGCATTAATCTTTAGTAGAATTGATTACTGTTATGTTGGGTTTAATGCCATTTTCCCCACATGAAGAACACCAAGACAGGAGGGCGAGATCAGTAAAAGTTGATTTATTATAATAGCAATGAGCAAAACAGGAATGCGATGAAGGCCGGGTCCAGGGTAACCGTAGGGACAGGAAACAACTGTCACTGAGGAGGGAGAGCAGAGTGGTGAGTTCAGGGGGAGTGGGAAAAGGAGAAGCTGAAGCGGATTGGGTTGTATCTTACTTATTGACGGTTGGATCAGAGTTTTGGGGGATGACTAAGTATGTCTGAGGTCCAAGTCTCCTTTGTGGATCCAGGAGCAATGGAGGAGTGCGGCAGGGAACGGACAGGTCGGCTTCAGGTTCAGCGGAAACATAGAGGAGTGATGCGGCCGCCAGCCGTGGGAACCAGGAGGTACTTGCAAACAACGGAGAGGTGAGTCTAGGAATTCGGGCAACCGGCGGGGAATCTCCACGGCGTCACAAGGGAGGTACAGGAAACAGGAAAAAGCTTCCAGGTTCTGACCAGTGGATCCAGGATTTCCAAGGGATCACCTGAAGGCAGCAGGAAAAAGAGAGTCAAAGTCACTAGAAGGCACAAAACCATGAGGCAGAATGCAGAGACAAGCTCAGGGGGCTCAGTGATACAGTTACTGGCAAACACTCGGCTCCGAGGGACTAACGGCCTACTCCTCTTGTACACCAGCTGAAGAGGCACCACCGTACTCCACCCAGGACCTGGCGCCATCTGGAGGGACAAGGCGCACAGGAAAAAAAACCCACAAAAGAAAATAAAGGACCCCAGAACATGACAATTACTTCAACAGTGTGTTCATAGGTTTGCCTAAAACTCAATAAGACAGCTGCAGCTCATCCAAAATGCTACTGCCCGTGTTCTCACTAGAACTAGAAAAGAAGAGCCCATCAGCCTGGTTCTGAAATCCTTACACTGGCCCAATATGTTGGGATCCGGAGCCTGTTGTCCATCTTTCCTCCAGCAGAGTGCGCAGTGGTCCCCTGGGCTGGACCCCTCAACACACCTGTGGGTCGTCAGCTCATCAGAGGAGACTCCACTACATAAGCAGCTGCCAGACCTTGCTTCAACGCCGCAGTGTTAACCAACTAACCTTCTGACTTGGAGACCTGACTCTTGCCTGAAGCTCTGTGGGAGCTTATCTGAAC
>JAUZNJ010040237.1:0-10437 GCA_034780135.1 Jordanella pulchra | reverse complement strand
TGCACCAAGGGAGAAATCTTGCATGTTTTTTCCAACATTCACATTTCACTGCACCTGTATCTTAGGCATCAGAACTCGCTGCATTCAGCAAGGGCATCATAAACCTTCAACGTCAAAGCACTGAAGAACTGCTCTATGGGATTCAAGAAGTGTGAATGTGTAGGAAGGAACTGCATGACCCTACGACAGTATGATGGTGGAATGCTGCATTATTCCAGATAATAACAGGCAATGCCAGGCTTCATCATCCCTCTCTTCTCAGTTGGCATCAGTCTCTTGTAAAGTGCATTCAGGACTTTTAGTGTTGAATGGTCACGTAATGGGATATGGCATAGGACCCCGTCATTAGAGATAGCAGCACATGTGGCTACTTTAGCATCTGTCTCTATACTGTACTGATGGTGGCCCTGTGTCCAAGAAGGTTCCTTCCTTGTATCGTCACTTTAGAGTGATTGAAGCCAGCTTGGCTTACACAAGTTAGGACATAATGTTCCCCTTCAGCTTTAAGCTCTATTATTGCTTATGTAAACACACATTCTTCAGTATTTAAAGTCACTTTAATTGACTGTCATGTTCTGATGAAATGTTATGGTACACAAATGTTTTTACACACCTCCACACATTGGATCAGAGTAAAATCAGAGCTCCTTTGAACTCTTAGAGCTGCCTCATGACCACATGGATGTGTTTCAAGATGGGGTCAATGGTTGTCAGCCTCATGTTCTTGCTGTTCCTAAATGTGCCCTGAACAATGACCTACGGTGCCCTGATTTTACGACACCTTATGGTATGGTTTCCTACAACCATATTAATAACAGCTGCTTCCTGCTCACCACAGTAGATTGTCTCTCTACTACCAATTAATGGAAGCCTTTAGATTCATAAAGAATAAATGTAATGGTAATTATAATCAATTAAAATGTGGAGAATAAGGGTGATGGCCATGTTTTCAGTTTGAGCTTCACACGTTGAGTTTGTATCATTCAAAAGCTATGCAACTAACCAGGTTATAATCAGTGAGACATGGTATTAGTAATAAGCTACAATGCAGCAGAATATGAAAGGCCTGTGTTTTGCAAAATAGGAAAAAAATTACAATTGTTTGTGATCAGATTATTATCTTTCTGGTAAATAAGCTTGTATAATATTTAAGTTGGGTGTGATCTTTTATTTTGTTCATATGTTAGGATAGTAAACTCTGAATGCACTTTTAATGTTTTATAAAAAAATAATACATGTTAACGAATTTGTGTTAAAAATACATTTTACTTTTTTTTTTTCCAGTTTGGTGCTATTGCAATTATGGATCTTGACCTGGCCGGCTTCCAGTGAACCTGAGCGAGATTCATCCCCATTTTAAATACTCGACCACAAGAGAAAGATGAGAGTCCGCTCAGAAAAAAAACCTCAATAATTGAAATCGATGGTCTTCATAATGATCGTTCGGTTGCTGGTCGGGGCTGGTGTAAGTCTAGTTTACATAGATACATTTATCAATAGTATTTTATTAGTCTGCGTAGGATTTTAGATAGGCCTAACTTGCTGCAGGTGATCTCCACACTCACTAGTTTGTCAGCTCTGCACTGTGAAGCAGGAAGATATTTGGCTCAACAATCTGGACATAAGCAACGCTGTCTTCCCGGATCATATGCCGATCCTATTTGACATTCCCACACACACTGTCTGCTTAAACTGCAAGCTGCTCAGCGCTGTATCATGTTCTCTTCTACATTAGTTGGATCTTGCAAAATGTGACCATCTCTGTAAACCGACAAGTGGCAGAGCACATCAACTGGAGGAGCAGCCAACAGGCCCAAGTCATCTTTGAAGAAGCTACAGAGATCCACAACTTAGTCAGGAACCATTGTCAACGGATTTGCTTTTAATGGAAAATTGAAAAAAAAAAAAATAGAATTGTTAAGAGACAGTCATAAGAGCTCTCTTATGTTGTGGTGAACCAAACATGTGGTGGAAGGCAGAAAAATTGAAAAATTGCAAAAAATTGCTGACTTAAAGCCTCTGACAGACTTTTTTTCAACAATTATTTACAAACAGTTTGATAATAATTTTCCTCTAGTCTTTCTATTTACAACTGCTCCCTACAAGCTTTTAAATTGTTGTAACATCCTAATACACTTGTGATTGTGGCAGCAATATGAATGAGAAAAAGGTTTAAGGGCTGTAAATATTAGTGAAGGAAACTGTCCAAGGGGCTCATACAGATGTAACATCAAATTATTTAATTAAAGTTTACTTTTAAAGAAAGACAAAATAAAAGGTTTAAAGATATGACAAAGACTTACAGTATTCTATCTTTTTATTTCAATTTTTTACCTATTTCTTTTTTCAGAGGAAAGAAATGTGTACAATGTGGCGCATGTATGATATGATAGACAGCAGTACAATTATCATACCACTATACAGCTTGAACAACCAGCTAAAACTGTCGCATAGTTCAACATTTACATTTCTGCCAAGGGAAATGGATAAAAGACAGATACTTCAGTAAGTGATAAACCACTCAGCAGTTTGGATGCACTTCCTGACCTGCAGGGATCTCTAGCTCTACTTTCATTATTAAAGAGATACATAACAAACAAACAAACAAGGTGAGAAAATACAACACAGAAATACATTCAGCAGCATCTTGTACAATTTATATTGATACATAGCATAAAACATACAAAACCAATGCATACAATTTACCCAGGTATTATAAAAGTACAAAATAAAGATAGAACTTTTCCAAAGCATCGACAAAAAGGTTATTCAATAAAAATGAGATTTCTATGGATGTGCCTTTATGATTTTATATTTTTTTTTATTCGTAGTCATACAGTTATACTCCAATTGATAAAAAAAGACAAGAAAAAACAATTTACAAGTATTTACAAAAAATATAAGCTATATTCACAGAGATGAGTCCCTTTAAGTTTTTCCTCCTGGGTTTGTATTACGGTGTCTTTGTTACAGTGATGACTTCGAATCCCCGAAGCATGGGAGACCCTAAAGGATTTCAGTTAATGTATTTTATATCATGGCTTGATTTCTTGTCCCTTCAAAAAACCTCAAGTGGCTCATATGATTAGGTTTAACTGCCGTCTTTGTTGCTCAGATCACAGCGAAGACCCGAAACGCCTTCCCTCCAGGAGGGTTTTGAAGGCTGCAGGGAGGAAAGGAAAAGAGTCAGTCTGGATGCTGCGTTTGGTCAGAGACATATAACATATGAAAGAAACATACAGGAAAAGCTTGTACGGCACTGTGGGGACATACAACTATGATGACAAGGGAGGCAAAGAAAGATACTGTAGCTCAGCAAGAAAACAGAAAAAAAAACAAACCAAACAAAAACTAATCCAACAAACACACAAAACAATTAAAAAGGAAATAGACTTCTCTTATTACAAATGCGCATGCCTACACTCTCACACACACATTTTTTCTTGATACTTATATAGATAATCTCTGCCTTACCTCTCGGAGAAAATCCCATTTTGGTATGAGGATACATAGTGATTCCGCTTCTCCACTGGCATCACGTCTATGTAACCACCCACACCATTCCTGATGACTCCAGCATGGACAGCTGCCCGACATATGCTGGACTTCTATAAGAACCAGTTAGGAGAAAAAACATGAGCAACTAAAGCTTTGTGGAAGATTGTTTTTAGTTTTTCTTTAAAAAACAGGAACTTACATCTGAGTATATTCTGGTACCGATGACCCTAGATAGGTGAGGATTCTCTTCTAAACAGTTCATAGGGCAGTATAACCTGAAAGTGCAATCATTTTGGAAGTAATACAAAATTGGTAGCGGAAAAGATGGATAACAAAAGCAAAACTTGTCTGGTGCTCAAATAGGAACCACAAGAAAGTTCAAACCTTGGACAGTGTCTTGGAGGACTTTCATATGGACACAACTGCGCAACTGTGGTTTCGCATGTAATGGCTTTAACTATAAGAAAGCGTATGAAAAAAGTGTATAAATATTGATGCAGCAAAAATGAGCAAATCTCTAAATGTATAATTATTTGTCATGTTTCACACTGTTAGACTTACCTGCTACTCTGGAAACTGTAAAGGAGTTGGCACTTTGATATTTCCTGTTAATATCAAATTTGTAAAACAATTTTAGATTTCATTAGACTTTTCCTGTCAGCTTTCATTCCATTAAAATGACCTCACTATTAAGTTGAATAGCACATCAATTTCTAAAATCACTGTCTCACCCTAGAGACTGGACTCCATTTTTGTTGGATTTGATGAAATAGTTCTTTCTGCCTTGTCTTGTCACATCCAACCAGCCCCCATCATTATCAATGACACCAGCATGTAGACCAGCTCTGCACACACTAGATTGCTGCAGAAACAAAAAAACATTGTGTACATTTTGCTGACAGGGCAGAAAGATGTTGAGCTGTTTTTTACTTAACGCATACAGTAATGGTGAAAAAAATGCACAATATGAAATTACAAGGGTATAGCACTAAAAGGCAGGAAATTTGTGTTTAGTTGATTACTTTTTGGTGGAAAAAATCTTCTTGGCAATAAATCTTGTACTACTCAACAGCATGTTTGGAAAAAATGTATTTTTAGCTTGAGCAAGAGAGTTAAATAAGTAGGGCTGTTCCCAAGAAAACATATTAATACTCTCTGCCAATGTTAAACAAGTTTTTCTAATACTGGTTCTTGTTTGGTGTCTTTTTTGGAATGGATAATTGAAGCTTGGAGAAACAACCCAATTTCACTCTCCCTTATTTGTGCCTTTATGAAACAGGCTCCAATAGGCATTAGTAACTGTTCATTTTATTTTAATCTGATAGAACACAGTGTGTGTTTCTATAAATACGTACTGCCCAGCAACTTTAGAGACAAAGACAGGTGATTCTAAAAGACAATGTTGGGACCAGTTTTGTTTTTATTATACAAATTTTATTGGGATAGGTCTGAAGCTTCCATTTTTTGTTTTTTAAGCTGATGTTTCTCAGAAGTATACTATGTGCAATTCTATGTGCAAATTCCAACCAAACAGATATTGGTATTTATATTAAAATACTACGTATACAGCTTTTATAGTATGTTCCAGCTTATCAACTGGTAACCTTGTATAAGGATGTATTTAGCTCAAAGATAACTTTACCTTTGACTCCACATTGATAAGTTTCTAAAGAAGCCTAAAACCAAAGTTGTTTTTATTTATTTATTTTTTGTTTTAGTTTGTTTTATACTTCCTTTATATATGTTTCACACCAGTGTGCATAATATTCTGTTTTCTTAAAGGAAGTTTTTACAAAATATTTGAACAAGTGAAAAGAACTCCCTGGTAGGTATAGTTTACTTTGAATCGTTACCATTATCTACTACTTATAAATGTTTGAAGAATACTTCAGCAAAATATTTTCAATATCTCAATGAGATTTTAAATTAAGCTCCAAGTCTTTGAGCTAAGCAGAGGCTGTTTATCTCGAAGATCGTTGTGTGTGGACTTTGTATTCATGTATTTCATTTGTAATATTTCTTTTGTTGAGTTTGACACCGACTTAATAATAAATGATACATTGTTTTGAAACTGGACGTTCCCTGATGAATGCAACAGTGTATGATAAGTCACTATCGATTGTATTCTGACTGCTACTGTAGATTTAAGCTAGGTCATATTAAGTTTAGCTGTGAAAAATATGCCAAGTCAATTAATTAGTTTTTTCTTGACTCCACTTCACTTAAGGATTTCTCCAGTACAGTAATGGTCGCTGACAGCCCCTTCCCCTGATATATTTGCAGTCTTTCAAGTTACTCTTGTAATTAAAGGTAATCTTAGGTTTACAGCAAACTGCCTGCCTCCCTCTCTGAGCTTTTTGCCTGGGACCAATGTTTTAACCGTTGCCATGAAAGCTGGGTTCATAACAGGGGTTATAATTTTCTAGCATTTGTGGAAACAGTTAATTTCAGTCTAAAAAGCATAAAAACATCCTTAGTGTTGTGTTTATTAATCATATTTATTAATATTTTATTATATTATTTTCTATTTTATTAATCATATAATTAATATATATATATATATATGTTATTTTAAATAAAGACACATTTAACGCTGTCTTCATTAAGATATTAAAGGGACTGTCATATAATCTTTAGATATTCTATCCTACTTTCTGAATTACAATAAAAACAGTAATGTTTGTTTTGATAAATATAAGAGACTGGCTGACTGATAAATGTATGGGAATAATTGATAAAACACACACTGTGATAATTAAACTCACTTGAAATCAAATCCAGGTGCCAGGAAATGACTGGAGTAGATTTTCGGAACAGAATATCTTTGTGCAAACATAATTTTTTTTACTATAGATAACACTTTATGAACATCGAATCATTGGTAAATGCAGCAAACTTTGACCTTAGTAAGGTGTTGGCTTTAGCCATGTTCATCAACCTATTACCCACCATTTCATAGTAGACCGTTCCGATCACTTTTCCTATTGCATCCAGGCATCCAGCTGGGCACTCATACCTGTACATTAAAATGAAAAAAAAAAAGCCATAGTTTAAAATATTGTACATTTCTCATCATGTCTGAGTCTTTTATTTTGTTTTACCTGTTACATGTTGTTCCTTTGCACTGATCCCGTAGCTTAGTGTCACAGGCGACGAGCTGAGCTGGAACACAGAAACACAGAAAGGCTCCTCAGGAAATACTCCTGTGCCAAAATGCACCCAGTGAACCAACTGCTCTAATTAAGTATAACTAGCTTTGGCAGAGTGAAACCAAAGAACAAATATTGTTTCATTGCTTCAAGAAGCAAACACACAGAAAACCTTCTCTGCAACATATTTCAGGCTGGTTATCAATACTAAAGGAAGTGTCTCATCTTACTCTCTTAGGGCCCTTGCACTGCAAAGGGGAAGCCAAAAAAACCACAGTGAGCACCACTAAGCCAAAAAGAAACACGCCCTCATGCTAAACACGGGAATCATGCTAAAATAAAGCACCTTCTCCAAAGAGTTTCTTGCAGTATTGAGTCCAGTTTGTCAGAGTCGATCAAGTAGATGACAAGTAAAGGCAACAGATCATCAAAGCTGTCTTACCAGAACTGGATGAAAAAAAATATATTTCCGTTAGCTGTGTTTTCTTTTTATTATCCAACACTGCTGCTCCAATAGTAAAACCCCTTTTGCTTTGACTTTAACCCCAGTTTCCTGAAGCTTTGTCCTTACAGTGTATTCTGTACTGTACTTCCAGCATCTGTCAGTTCCACCCCTACAATCAAGTCTAATACCCACAAATGTAAGTCGAAACTTGATCCAGGATAAACAGTTTAATGGCAACTTACACATCTGCTGTATGTTGACTACTTCATTCCCCTGCTGGTCCTCTGTGGGGGGCTCAGTAGGGGCCAGGGCTGGGGCTGGGAACGCATGAGGTGCTGGATTGGAGACCCTAGACCAAGGTTTTGTGCCTCTAGGATCCTCTGGCTCAATAAAGTTGCTTTCCTCTGTTTCCTCCCGTGGTGGGTTGGATCTGTCGTCTTTGAGAAACACAGAAAAAGGGAATGATGAGCCACTGTTTGAGTTCTCTGACTTTTTCATTGTGGCTCATGGATACCTTTGTAGCAGAGGTTGTCCTTGCATCCTCCCCCGTAGGTTGGAGGACACGAAGAGCATGGGGTCCCATGTTTGTAGGGTGCATAACCCCACCAATTTCCCCTGTTACATAACCAACAACTATTAGACCTGCTCAAATGTTTTGAACAAAACAGAATTTTTTTATCTATTTATATCTAACTTCCTAATATGACTTCTTAAGGGTGTTCTTACTTTGGTGAGTAGTTGCAGACAAGATATACAGCCTTCTCCCAAATTTGTCCCCACACATTCATGTTGTAGCAGAGGTTGATGGCACAGCCAATTCGGCTGCTTGTGGCCCAAACAAGCTACACCACAGTGACATAGTTAACAACAGAACCAAAACAGCTGACACAAATCAGCCTTGAATTAGTAAAGTTGGGTTTGGAAAAGTCATTTTAGGCAACTGGACGTGTAGTTTTCTAGAAGACGTTTCATCTCCCATCCAAGAGACTTCAGTTCTGCATTCTAACTGATGCAGGAGGAAACAGGGATAAATATACTGTAGGTGTGACCAAAGATTAGGTGAAGGGGGAGAAGAGAAACCAAAGGGTGGCTCTGATGGGTCGTAAACTGGCTCATCAGAGTGGTTTCGGTCAGTTAGAACAGAAGAAGCCTCTTGGATGAGAGGTGAAATGTCTTCTAGAAAACTTCACGTCCAGTTGCCTAAACTGAACTTTTCAAGCTAAAGTTGGGTTGATTACCTGTGTGTAATGTGTGCAGACGGGCCCGGAGCATTTGAACGGGCAGTAGGGGTTACACTCCTGAGGGTAAGGGAAGGAGTAATCTTTCACCTCATCGTACCAGGCCTGCACATGGAACGTAGGGGGGCGGAACCTGATAACAGCAGGAAGTATTGAAGATAACATAAAGCCACACTCTAAGAATTTAAACCAATTTTAGTTAAATTAACCAATATATTGGTCAGTCACTGACCAAACCCTTGGTTTTGGATTAACCAATTTAGTTAGTAAACCAAATAATTGATAAAAATAGTAAGAGATGGTTACTAATCTGACTGTTCATCTGCAGTCAAGTGCACTGTGGAGTAGTTATGGACCTAGAGAACTATTACAATGGTGTGTACATGTACAGCATGTTAATATTGGCGTTAACCTTGGTTGTAAACATTACTATTAAGTATGAAATAAATTCCAAGGGACGTCAGCCTTGACAGTCGCATGTAGAAGTTTGCCCTTCAACTTAAGGGTTGTTGGTTTAAGCCCTGGCCTCAGCTTTTAAAGTCCCTGTAATACTTAACCAACAATTTAATTCAAAGTTACCAATTGCCGTTTTATTAATATAGATTGGCTAAAAACACAACAGAATTAGATTGATTGTTTTAACCTATCAAACAAATAAATTAACAAATATTCAGTTAAACATATAATAAATACGTTAACCTACATTTTAAAAAGATGTTCAACTTTGACCTTAATAATATATCTCAATGATGTGCTTTTGCAAACTATTGAAAAGCAACCTGGTTTTATTACAGTTGCCATGATGGACTTAGATGACAACCAGTGCTCTGTCACTGGAATCAGGTGTTGAAGGGTAATTTGAATAAAATCAAGCATCTTGACAGCCATGGGAACTGATAAGGCATGGAATTAAGGTTGTCTTTTATGAGAAGTTAATAATTAGAGAGGGATGAGTGAAAAGTAATTAATAAAAAAAGGGGAAGTCTCAACTATGAAAACCTACATGTCTTTTAGGTAGCAGTGTGGGTTTATTTTAAGGATATTATTCACAGTGGAGAACAATTATCAGCAGCTTTTCAACATAAGACACTTTGACTGGATTCGCAAAGTCTTTACATTTGTATCATAAGTTTATAAGATATCGGTTGCTTGTGAGCATTTAACCAAATTTTGATATTTTCAACAACCAATTCAAATTCACCTGCTGTGGTCATACCTGAAATAAATAATTTATGTTGAAAATAAATACTTTTGATAAACCCCAAAAAGATTATTTTTTTCCACATTAAATGATCATGTCCTTCTAAACCCAATATTCTATGATGTACAGCAGGCAGAAGGAGCTGCTTTCCAAAGGCAAAATTTATGAGACAATCTCCCCAGTTTAGAATAAGTAAGTTTGTTTTATTTCAGTCCCACATCAGTTAATCTTGAATTTCAATAGAAAGAACAACAGTCAAGTCAGAGGTTCGATAAAACATTATTCTATCATATATGGTCCATGCTAAGAAAATGTCTAGTTATTTTAAAGGGATTGGTGAAGCTTTTTCACTTAAAATGCCTTTTTGGAGCTAAATCAATCAAATATTGTGATTTTAATGGATTTATAATGTGAAAGTCTACAAAAGGGATGTCAAACTCACTTTCACATTGGGGTAAGTTTTACAAAGGGCCAATTGTGGTTGTTTAAAATAAAACCTTAAATGTAGGGATGCATAATTTATTGTGTCAGCATTATCATCGGTTTTGGTCCATGTTGGTTATTTTTAAACGCAACAGCACCGGTCTGATAAGCATACGTACCTCAGCTGTTACTAACAGGTGACGTTTACTTCAATCATTATTTCCCTAATATTGATAGATTATTTACCTTCCCCAGTGCACGCCAAGGTTCTGTCCGATCTGTGGGAGTAAGCTGGCAGGACCATGTTCCCATAGGCAGGTCTCTGCCCACTCCTCGGCTGTTCGTTCCAACTCTGTGTCCCATACCTGGCCGAAGGAAAAAACAAACAGAAGTAGGCAAAACATGTTGAACATAAGTCACTAGGAAAGAGAGAGAGATAAAGAACTAGAAAGACAGGAAAGAGAAAGAGAGAGGGGTGGGGGG
>JAUZNJ010040236.1:0-34545 GCA_034780135.1 Jordanella pulchra | reverse complement strand
AATTACAGGCCTCTCTCATGTTTTTAAGTGGGAGAACTTGCACAATTGGTGACTGACTAAATACTTATTTTCCCCACTGTATATGTTGGGGAGAGAAGCTTGGATCATTGTCCAGCCTATTGTCACGGTTTTAGGTTAGATTCTAGCAATATTTTGCTTATTTTCTCTTAATAAAAAAATACAACCGATCAGCCTTATTCTCATGGAACACTCCCCCCGTCTTTGCTTGATTATGACTCAAAGAAAACAGGATAAACATCCACGGCATGCTTTTGGAAACTGTTTGCTCATATTTGTGGCTTGTAGTCCACCTCGCTTACCTTAAACATATCAGTGCACCCATGAGCAAGGCACTTGACTCCAAGTTACATTTAGAGATGGATGGGATGAATAGGTGCATGGTATCTAAAGATACGTGTGTCATTCTCCTCTTTCGCAGATTTCCTCTTTTTGAAAAGTTAAAAGAAAATCAAAAAAAAACTAAAGCTAAATTTGATGAGTTAATTCAAATTTGCTGTTTCCATCAACCTCTTCCAATGCAATACATGAAAACATGCATGAACTGCATAAATTCTTTATGTTTTTATCTCATGTTAATAGATGTATGACTTATGAGCGATTCACATGACATTGACTCAAATCATTTCAATGTTCAATTTAGTTTTTTTCAATAATTCAGTGCATGACTGCAGAGGATACACAGGATTCATACAATGCTTTTTTATTTTTACAACATCTTTACTATAAGTGTGGTATGTTCAAGACGATCTTGCTAAAACAGAGCTCAGAAACACAAAAGCTCCCTAAAAATATATGCATCCTTGTTGCTTTTACAATGAATTGAGGTTTTTCTAGATACAAAGGATTTTGGCTGCGTTAACAACAGCTGTGAAGGTCAAGGGCTTGAGTTAAACCTTGTGTGACGGAGAAGCCAAGGCATCTTTGACAGCCTAAAATGATAAATTCTGGGAAACCACAAAACCAGCCCGGCAGATCTTTCCATGAAAAGATGAGGAGGAACTTCCAACCAAAACCAAAAGACACTCCCCTGTTTTGTTTTTTTAAGTTAACGTTTGCAACATTACTACTGAGGTTAAAAATGTTCAGAACAAATTATAAAAACACCTTGTGCCCTTTTTTTTTTTTTTTCTCCTTTTAGAGCTAAATTCTAGAGTATGTTAAAAATAAAGAATAAAAAAAACTTCTAAAAATGCATATTTCTGTCCTTTATGTAGGAAAAAGACGAAAAGAACTTTATTTTTTTTATTTTGGTGTGATAATAGTGGCTTACTGCATTGGAGTAGAGAGAAGAAAATCAATCATATGGTTCCCAATGGTTCCCCCCCAAAGAGCTTTATGTAAACAAGATGTCAAGCTGTTACCTGGAAGTGGAAGATGCCGGCATATCCCTGCTGGAAGCTCTGTCCATGAGGGACCACTCTGTGGAGGAGGTTATCATTGAGGGTCAGTGAGGCGATGGCTGCCAGCAGCCAGCAATCTCCTGCAGATACAGACAACAGCAAACTAAATGAATCCACCTTCCCTGCATGATACATTCAGCTGGATTAAAGTCAGAAGCACCAAGATCCAAGGAACAGGTTCACTTAATACATCTCAATATTATAACAATAATCCCACTTAATGCTGGTAAAACTATTAAACTTAGGATGATACACCCTAAAATAAAAGGCTTCCTCCGTCGACTTACACTGACACACAACAGATTTGTTGTCAGTGTATCAATCTCCCAGAACCACTCAGGTCTTCTACTTCAAGCCTGCGCTGTACATCCAGAACCAAACATGGAGAAGCAGCATTTAGTTCCTCTGCTCCACTTATCTGGAACAAACTCACAGAAGACTGTAAAAGAGCTTAAAGCCTGTTTTTTTAAGTCAAAGTTAAAAACTCTTTTGCCTTTGACTGTTGATGTTAAACTGTTAACTGAGGTATTATTAGCTTATGTTTGTGGTGCAACTGTTACATTTGCTTTACTCGTTTTATCATGTTTTTATCTTTATTTGCTTATAGTTCTTCTATTTTATGGTCTAATTCATGTAAATCTCTTCAAATTATCCATGTATTGAAGTGTGTTGTACATAAAAACCCTCTTAAAGGATGTGAAAAACGTATTAATAGCTCTTTAATGTTCCCATATTTTGTTACAACTACAAAAGGTCTGTGTAGGATTTTTCTTTTTTTTTTGGTGCTAGATCAACATAAAGGTGTACCCAACTACAAAGACATGGAAAAAATATCATTGTTTTATAAATATTTTACAAATAAAAACCTAAAAAGAGTTTGGTCCAGTTGTATTTAGCCCACCTGAATGACCCTTTGCTGCAGTTTCACCTGCATCAGGCAAATATGGTCTAATTTAAATTATTCCACTGCAGCCAGGACTGTATGAGTGTGGTTCTGGTCTTTACTAGACAATGCATGACCTACCATCCACGTCTTCCTTCATTCCTTCATTTTATAAACTCCAGATTGTCTCTCAGCAATTAGCAAAGACAAGCCTGTGTTTGTTTACAATGGTACGGTATTCTTTTAATTTCCCATAAGTACAATCCATTCATATTTTATTATTTCTAAAGTGTTGCTCCGGATTATTTCACACTATAGATTGTAGTTGATGAATGAAAAAGTCCAGGAGTAAATACTTTTGGAATGCACTGCAGGTTTTCTTAAAAACAAAAAAAAAAAAAAGGGCGTTCCGGTTCTGCTTATGGGTGCGGTGGTGAGGTTCAGATTAGAACTGAAACTTAGAGCCACCTTTGGTCAACATTAGCAACAATCACAGCTACTTTGAGCTACAGAAGTAAGAGCTTTCGTTTACAGTTCAAGAGAAAGACTGTTTTCATATCTCCACAGATGCCGGCTCAGGGTTTTTAACTGTAATCTTCGCTAGGCTCTGTTGAGTCTCCAATATGTTGCAGAACAGCTTCTTTATTTATTATAACCTGTTCATCAGATTTCGAATGGACTTTTCCCACATCGGCATCACATGTCTCGACTAGTGTTGCATCTCTGTTTTGTTCTAGTACAAGTACAATCCAAAACACAGATGGCACGACTGCCTTTTATACCAAAGAGGGTTAAAGGAGAAGGTCAATAATAAAAAAAGAAAAAAAAAAAAAACAGTCCTTACAGTTTCTTTCTACTTATTAAAAACATGTTCCAAGGAAATGCATTGTTGTGGTAAGGACTCCACAATAAAGCTTCTGTTAAGAGGGGCTTCAATACAGAGCTTCAATCAGATGATTGTTTCTCACGTGGACATTTTTAAGCATAAGAAGGGTGAACCAAACATTTTCAGTTCAAAACTGGAAAAAAAAAAAAAAAAAAAAAGACAATCTCTCTGCAACCTGCTGTCTGAAAGGAAGGTCATTTAGATCGGATCAACAGTTCAATCAGGAATATCATCTGGCTGTTTTCACATCTATTCAATAAAGCCACGTCAACATGAAAACGAACATCGCATCTTTTCATAAACGGCTTAGAAAAGAGTTGCATCCACAAAATGTCACACAGAACTGATGAATACGCTGTAGTACATACACCAGGCCTTTGGTGGCGCTGTGACACTGCCACAGAATCACACCAAAACCACAGAGAAAACCACTGGGCGTGCACTAGCAGCTCATCTGAGGTAAACACAGCAATATGACGTTAAAGAGACGCATCTGTATTACAAAGGCAGGTTAACCTTAGGCTAAAAAGAAAAAGGTGCAACTCGCATGCACACGCTAAAACATGAAACCGGCGTCATGATTTTTCTCCTCTTGGAGCTGGTTTTTAAAGATTATGTTTCATGCTCTCCCAAAACATCGGCTCCATTTACAAGCACAGCGTAAACGAAAAAAGGAAGGAAGTCCAGATTTTGATATTTTTATTTGATATTTTCTCATACACCCGTTTTCCTAAGTTCTGCCCGATAAAATAAAAAATAAAAAAACATAGTATTTAACTTTGCATTTCTGTGAAAATAAAATAAAAAAAATTCTTGCTATGATCCAAACTTTTTTTTTTCTCCTACTTAAAAAAAAATACAAAAAAAAAAAAAAAAAACTAAACTTCCACACCAGCCTAGAGCTGTTGTTGTCATCAACCTCCACATGTTACCATTTATTTCTCTTACTAAAGTTATCGACGCCAGCAACCATGTGTACTTTCTTTGAAACCGAAAGTACTCCTGAACTCGTCCACGTGTGTCGCAGCTATTGAGGGGAAACGAATAGTCTGGGACTAAGTGTGAATCGGACCCTAGGATTTAACTGAACTGGAATAATTTGGACCAAACTCAGTTATCTGAGGATCAAACTCAACATTAACAGACTGTCTTGTTAGCTGGGAGATGAGGTTTGTCATTTGGCTTCATTATTATGGACTGTGCTGATGGTTTAAGTTTAGTTTGAGGGACAGTTTGTCTGTTTATCATCACAGTTCCAGTAAGTGTTCAAGATCCTCAATTATTCGGCGTTCTCTGGAGCCGAAGGGAAGAAAGGAAAGCTTCACCAATGACCAGATCTGCATCAGATTTTCCAAAGAGTCCCTTGCAAAACTTTAGCTCCAATTTAAAGTCGATTGGATTTTCTTAAACTTTGTCCTTTTCCAAGTGTGTAAATAATTGTGAAACAACTGAAGGATCCGACTCACCCAGAGCTCCCTGACAGATGTCTGTGCGAGTTGCTCCGTCCACAATGAACTCCGGCCGCCTGCATAACTCCTGTTGAGAACAAACAAATCAGCACATTCATTGCCTTGATTACTCATCTTTAAAGTATTGTGGGTTTTTTTTTTTTTTACATTCTAGTGACTCAGTTGGCCACAGTTCAAGCCAAAAACTTTAAATCTTCTGCACAGCCTAAGAAGTTGTTTTTTTCCCGCACCCCCTTTAGTCCAAGATGCAAAAGAAAGTTATTTTTAAACTAATAAAAAATAAGCTGGATGTATTATTAATACACCTAAGGCAACTGAGTGATAAAAGTTTTGCAGCATGCAAAATGACATCCGATATAAGTTTTTGAAACAATACCTAAAAATAAGCAAAAATGTTTGTTTTTAGTTAATAATAAATTGTTTTTTTTTGAGCTTTTTACAGCACTAGTGGCTCGTTTTTCTGACAGTAGGCTGACAGGAAAGGGGGTATGAGAGAGGGGGAGAGACATGCGGGAAAGGACCACAAGCTGGAATCGAACCTGGGTCGCCCGCGTCAAGGACTAAGGCCTCCGTACATGGGTTGTGCGCGCTAACCACTGCGCCACCTGCAGGCCCAATAATAAATTGTTTTATATCAGAATTTGTTAATATCCGTTTTCAACACTGCAGTTTTTCTTTTTTACCCTAATGGGTCTGTAAGGAGTTTAACATGAAGTCAGGGAAAATACAAATTATAGTTATTTAAAAAGAAACTCTATTTTCTACTGTATGGCTGCAGTTCATTCAGGCTCTAATAAAGTCAGACAGAGCAACACTTTAGTGGACAACATGAACGCTGAAGATGATACAGCAAACCTGCTCAGTTTGAGCTCTTTAAGTCTTTTATGTAAATTTGCTACAAAACATGGTAGATTTTCAATTGTTTTGTAGTATTTAGTCATCTAGATTCTTTGTAGAATTCACAAGGCAACAGCTTTTTAGTAATACTAACTTTGCTGAATACGATGCTAAAGAAAGCTTAAATTGTAAATAATAAATTTCTGTATATGTCAATTTGCCAAAAAAAAACAAACAAAAAAGAAAAACTAATTGCAAACACTAATCATTTTATCTTTGCATCAAAATAGCCATCGCTCATCTCTGCACCTAACAACTGTTGGCCGCTGAAAACGAAAGGCCGCCACAAAATACATCAAATCCTGACCTTCGATATATTTTTTTTTTTTTTTTTTTCCCCAAAAGACAAGCAATAAGCTAAACTTATTGCAAGCTGTAGCTTTACAAAAAAAAGAAAAAAAAAAAAAAAACAAAAACAGCCCAATCTGTCAGAAATTCAGACTAGCGCATCCTTTGTAGACACTGAAGGTATTCAATTACAAGAGCTTCAAAGATGTTAAGTTAAAAAAATAGGAGGACAAACATGTCATGAACATAGGCATCCAAAATGTTGCATTAGACTTGAAGAAAAAGAAATAAAAACAATCCTTGGTACTATTTGATGGACATTTGCATTCTCATTGCTTGTGTTGGGGTGGCTGTTAGCTTCACTCATGAGACACTTTCACAAGAAGGAAAACATTCCCTTACAACACCATACCACCCTTGGCAGCCCCCAACAGTAGTTAAAAGGATGGATTCATGCTTCCATGTTGTTGAGGCCAAATTCTAACCTCATCATCTGAATCTTGCAGCTTAAATCGTTCGGGATCAGAACATTTCTTCTAATCTAATAGAGTCTGTAAACTAACCCTTTTTTACCCACACAAGGAACAAAAATAAAATTCCTTAAAAAAACACCACCATACATCTAATAAGTTCAAGACAATGCGTGACTACCGTGACCCAGTTAAAATGGGTAACTATCCCAGACCATCCAACGTGTTATGAAACATTAAACTTTTTGGGTAGACGAGATCACCAGACGCATTAGAGTCGACAGACTGGGATACGTGGATGACATATTTATGTCCATCCACTTTCAGTGGTCAGCCTACTGAAAGGAAAGCTGCAGGAGGTGATAAAAAGCTGCAGTCACGTCTACGGTCACGACCCTGGGGGCTCGGATCACAGTTTCTTTACAGAGAATAACTGAACGACAGTCACGATATGTAGAGGAGCTGTAATGAGATGGGCTGCTGTGATGGTGTCGTGCTTCCTTGATGTACTCGACTGCGGGGAGAGCTCTGGTGTTTTATGAGGAGGTAATCAGGGATGAGAGACGAAGACAGATGCAGGCGTAAATCAACGGAGGGGGGGGGGAGAAAAATTAAAATATGAGGAGGATCTTCCAGACTGCCTAAACTGGAGGAAATAACTGCCACCTGGGTTTGCCTAAACCCCCAATCATTCAGGCCTGAAACTAGTTGCCAGGCAACAGATGAAAATTATGACTGTGGGCAAAGGTTGCTTCAGGGGGGTAATCAAATAATCTTGGGGAAGACTTCACTACAAAACTGCTATAAAGTCATTATCTGCTCTCTCTCACAAAGAGAGGAATGTTCCCTTCTGTGCTTCGCTTGTTGGCTTCTTCAAAAATGAGAAACTTAGGCTGATACATTAAGGCTGTCTGTGGGCTTTTTTTCCCCCCCACATAACACAAGCACAGCTTTAAGCATTCATTACCTTACATTGTTTAATACTTCCTAGATTTGAAGGGCTTTCTGATTTTAAACAGGAGATAATGGCTAAAACTTAAGATTTTTAGACCATTTATCAGAGTTAAAAGCTATAACCAAGTAGTCGGTATCATTAACAAGTGACCACCTCAACTACAGTACCTTGTTCAAGTACTGTAACCATAACAATGTTTTCTATTAGGTCGTTTGTACTTCAATGTGTTCGGCTGTCAAAGTAAAAAGTGTGACTAAGCCATGGATGTCCACCTTCTCGGTTTGCATCAAACCATGAAGGCTGACACAAAGATCTATAGCAGCTCTGGTCAGATAAAGAAAAATCTCTATTTTTGAGGGGCTATATGTGCAAAAAGCTATCTGTTGGAAAATGTACACTGAAAACATCTCCTCTGCTAAAATAGAAATGTCAGCATTAAGATGTAGGGATTGAGATAAATTATGGGGACATTTGGAAGAAATCAGGTTGAAGGGTGGATTATGTCAAAGAGTACAGATTGGGATTGGTTCCCATTTCAGCTCAATTTAAACAGTGGTGCAAAAAAAAATAGGTAGGAACCATATGTAGTAGAGGGGGTGCCAAAGGGACAGTGGAACAATCCTTTCTTCTCTACAACCTTTAAATGCAACAACTGTGTGTTTTTCTCAAACTGTTTGTGATTTAGCTAAAACCTATACAGTTTAAATGAGGGGTTTGCAACCTGCGCTTCTGGGGTCACAAGTGGCTCTTTGGTCCCCTTTACCATGGCTCTTAATAGTGGCTAAAAATTATAAATAAGCCAACAAATGGTCTTGAAAATAGTATAATACAAATACCAGTCTTTAGCCGTTTTTTTTTTTTTTTTAATATAAATTTAGTTTTCACAATAGAATAACATTAAAATGACCAGAAACAAATTTTAGATCTATTTTTCTTGTCATTAGCTTTTGTTTAAAATGGTAGCAGATTTCCTACAGCAGACATTTAATAAAATAACTCTTTTTATTAAAAATTTAACGTACTATTTGCAGCTCTACACAACTGTCATTTAGCTGGACTACGGGCAAAATGGCTCTTTGGATTTTTATGGAACAGACCTTTGATTAAATCAAATGATAGGTTTGTTTTAAGCCAATAAGGTTAGCATGTATCACAGTCACCTTAGCTGGGTATATAAATATATTTACAAGCCCCTCTTTAAATAGCCCCATTATTGGGGATAGTAGCAACAGCTGTTTCCGCTGCATTTAACATTTGCTCATTACTTTTTTTACTTCAGTAAAAATGCTGTTCATTAGGTTAGGCCAGGAAAACGTTTCCATGTCTGTAAAGATCAGTAAAGATCTACCCTGAGTTCTCCTCTTTCTTACCGTGGGCCTCACCCAGCGGACTCCGCTGGTCTTGGAGGACCTCGGGCCGAGCTCGTTGAATCCCAAAGACGAGGTGGTGCAGGGGAACATGCTGTCCTCAAACAACGTCCCGCTCCGGAGGCACTGCGCTTTCAGAGATTCGTAGTTCTGACCCAGAAACTTCACGGCGTTGTCGTTCTGTCCGAGGCCTTGCTCGCGATCCCACTGACTCCTGAGCTTGGCGGCCATGCCTGTGGCATAAATCGGGGCCTCCACCATCCTGACGGCTGACTTAACTCTCTTGTTGTAATTTAAAAGTACAATAGGATGATAATAAGCACCAATTATTTAGGAGGCAGCCGTGCCCTATTGCATCAACGGCTTTTTATAAAAAGAACTCTGGCAGCTCTTATTGCAAATGTGATGACCCACTGAAATAGCTTCCGGCCTAAATCATAAATTAAAAGGAACCACAAATTGCCATTAAGAAGACATTAAGTATTGATGAGAGGAGGATTGCTGGAAGGTTAAGGGATAAACACTAATGCGGGATCTCCACACGGTCCTCCCAATCAACAGGAGCAGCAACTGGAGGTATGTTGATAGGATTGTGTTGTCCAGGTGTCATGTGGTCCTTTTGGCACAAGCAGATACAATCTAGAATTAAAAAAAAAAACAAACAAAAAGGGTATAAGAACCTGAGCTTAGAAAGAATGAGGAGAAACAAGTCCTTGCAAATCTCTCAATACAGCAACAATAAAAAGCTTTTTTTTTTAAACACGAGGAGAACATTTTTCAGAAGTCAGACGAGTTTTCTTTTCTTGCATTCTTGCTCAACATACCTTGAGGGAATAGACACAATAGACAAATCTGTGCTACGTCTTCAGTGCAGCGCTTGAACGTGAACAAACTGTTTAATCAGCCGTTCTGTGTATTCAGGCTGAACATGACTTAGAGACGAGTTCTGTGTGTAATATGGTGCACAGTGAACCAACAGAGCACCAGAACAGGCAGAAGCTCTTCCAGAATTTTTTATGGAGCAAAATCAACTAGGGTTATTAGAGCTGCAGAAGATCTGACAGAACTGGAGCTGTGAAAAAAAAAAAAAAAAACACAGCTTTGATTTTCATCTGACTGACAAAGAGGTGTGCATTTATTTTTAACATCACCTTGTTTCCTGTTACCCAGCTTTCTCAACACTCCAACTGTTTTTTTATTATAACATTCACCTAGCCATCACAGCTTAGCATAAAGCAGCTACTACAGGCAAACACGTAGCTCCGTCAACACTGTAACAGTTTCCAAGCAATAGCTATGAGCCACACCCATCACAATGACCCGGTTTTAGTGAAAGATATTCCTGAGAACCAAGGCTAAACAGAAAGGACGAAGCTTCAGCAGCAGGTTTCTTACCTCTACAGCTACTGGTAGAAATAAAAAACTACCACAACAGTGTCATATGTTCATGAAAAGAAAGCAGCTCACAGTATTTCAATTTTAGGGGTTTTACAAAGTTGTACGGTGAAGCAGTGGTTAGTGCTGGTGCCTTGCAGCAAGAAGGTTCTGGGGTCGGTCCCGGCCTGGGGTCTTTCTGCATGGAGTTTGCATGTTCTCCCCGTACATGCATGGGTTCCCTGCGGGTACTCTGACTTCCTCCCACAGTCCAAAAACATGAATGTTAGTTAACTGGCATCTCTCAATTGTCCCCAAGTGTGAGTGTGCATGGTTGTATGTCCTTGTGTTTGTCTATGTGTTGCACTGCGACTGCCTGGCGTACTGTCCTGGATGTACCTCACCTGACGCCCAAAGTCTGCCGGAGATAGGCACCGGCCCAACCGCGACCCTGACGGATGAAGCGGGAGAAGATGGATGGGTTTTACAAAGTAGGCAATTGTTCAAATCTGAACTGCAGGGTCAATATTTATTATCAGACAACAGCAAAGCAAAAACAAGTGGAAACTTATAAAGATTCGCTAGATAGTACAGACTTGAGCTAAATTCAAAAGGTTATAAAAGGTATAAGGTTGTTTCCAATCCATTTAAAATATTCTACAGTGAAAAGGATTGAACAGGCGTGCAGGTGGCGCAGTGGTTAGCGCACACGACCCATGTATGGAGGCCTTAGTCCTCGACGTGGGCGACCCAGGTTCGAATCCAGCTTGTGGTCCTTTCCCGCATGTCTCTCCCCCGGTCTCATACCCCCTTTCCTGTCAGCCTACTGTCAGAAAAACGAGCCACTAGTGCCGTAAAAAAAAAAAAAATAAATAAAAAGTATACATCACAGTATAGTATACATCACAGTGTTGGTAAAAAGACAAAACAAAACACCTCATACCACCTGTCAACACCGAGACTGATAAACTGGGCTTGTTTTGTAGCAACAGGACATGTCACCTTGTAGTCATTTGGTCAATCAGGAACTTTGAGTGACTCCATGTGATATTTATGTGGCATATATGAAGAAAGTAAGAGGCTTTCTAGAGCAAGATAAAGGGCCATCTGTCCACTATCTAGAACTGGTCTAAAGTAGAGGTTAGGATAGTTTTCAACAAACATAACAGCAACACTTTGAGCAGAATGGCTAAAAATAACAAAGACATCTCAAGATATTTCATGTCCCAGTCCAAACCTCATTTGAGTGAACATCTGTTTAATAATAGGGACTCAAAGCCATTAAAGGGAGAGTTGTTGGAGCTGGTTAACTACGGTGGACTTGCCCGCTTACACATAAAGTACATAAATGTTGACTATTTTTGATCAACAAGTAATAGCAGTGTGAACACTTTAAGTTAGATTGAAGAATTTTAGAATTCAGGGCAACGTTTTTCATGGCAGCTAAGCCTCAGATACCGCATTATCCAGCTGTGTTTGGAGGGGCTGCACTGAAACTGAATTTCCCTTTGTGGTTAATAAAATATTGTTAGACTGAATCGAAGTTGATTAAATAAATGCAAATAGCTGAAATTACTCTTAAAAACTAGCCTTGACTGCAAACAACGCTTTTAGTAGTCGCCCAGAGGGCCGTTGACAGTCATAACGGTGCAGGGTTCACGTCTTCACAGAGCGTCCCTCATATGTATGTGCAAATAAGGAGGTAAATGTGTTTAAAAAAAAAAGTTTCCGTAGTCTTACACTTGTCTGGGTATTGGGACAACTCCATTGTAATATTAGAAGTTTCAGTGTAACCAGCATCTGTGCTGAAATGTGCAGGAGAAGCCGCCCAGATATCAGTCAAAGGCCTGATACACTCATTAAAAAAAAATACATAAATAAATTAGCACATTTGACTTTCAGGGTCATGGTGACATTTTTCACTCTAGCGGTCTGTTACACTGAAATACGCTGGCGAGAACCCCGAGTGCCATTACAAAATGAGCTACTGTATCATTTTTGACAAAATCAAAACTGTATGAACTCCTGAAGCCCAAGTAGACCGATTAAAAAAAAAAAAACATTTTCATTTCCGGCCATAGTAATAACGGATTTGTACAAAGTATTACAAAGACCTTTCACACTACCACTACATCACTTTATCCTCTGCAGCAGAATTTCTACATTCAGTAAGTAAAATAAAAATCTGGAAAATGTGCCAAAGTTCAGTAAAGCATCAGTCCTGGTGGTTTTTGTCCAACAAGGAGCTACTAGAAGCTATACTGTTATGTCATCAATATACTCTATGCGGTTCATTTTATGTGTCAGCCATAAATAATTTAAGGACATCTACAACTATACGGCAGCACTTACAGCACTCGGGTGATAACACACCAACATGGAAAAATAAGTACTCTTTACTGTCGATGCAGCAGACCATGAGCCCAAAAGGAAGGAATAGACTTAGTACAACATATCTCTGAACCATGAAAAGTGAAAAACGTTAGTCTTTATTGTACAGTCTCAATTAGATCATAAAGATCTTATTTGTGGTAACAAATCAGAACAATTTTCAAGAACAAAATCCTCAGATAAAGAGCTTCATCCAAAATACCTCTAAAAGAAAAATCACATAAAGTGTTCCCTGCTTGACTTGATCGTAAATATTTCATTGCAACACTTCTAGAGGAACTAAATTAATCATGTAAATCATAAATGTCACCCCACCAGTGCAGGGATGTGAAAGATAAACACAATGGCACTGAAATTTCAGGCTGCTCTGCTGCTGCTAGTAGATCCGGATTGTTTAATATGCAAGAGATATTTCAGTGCTGCTGTCTGAACTCAGAAGAGGTCGTCTGGGTTAATTTTAAATCATAGCAGTATGAAAAAAAAATAAAAATTACAAAAAAATAAAAATTGAGGAACCGGTTAGAACCAACATCAAAGTTTAAAATCTTTAGGACCAGAGTGGAAAACGCCGTGATTTTACATCTGCTGCATGTTATCAAGATAACCTCTGTAGGTTAAATCTGAAGGGAGGAAATGTTTCATTTCTTCGCATACGAGAGCCATAGTGTCACAACTCAGAGCGGGTGATGAAAGTATACAGCCGAGAGGAAGCAAAATACCTCCCTTCATGGAAAGCAAACTATAGCCTCTTTCCCACTGAAATTAGCAGGTTAACCCGGGGTTTCAAACACGGATCGACCCGCTAACAATCGGCATTTAGCTCCCTTCCCAATGGCAAAAAAAGCTTAGTTGGACCCCCGAAGGCAAGCTACGTGTCTGGTGACATCATCACGCTGGGTTAGCCTTGATGCCGTCACCAGTGAGACAGAAATCCAGTAAGTAAACAATGCAGAGCAACGTGCAATGAAGACAGGAATTATTAAGTGTGCTTTATTGTTTCGCTCTTATCCGTCTGAATCTCTCTCACCAGAGCTGCAGTATGTTTATCTAATGTAAAAAAGAGCTGTGTCAGCTTGTTAGATCAGACACGGCTGGCGCAGTGTGTTGACGACTGTACATTGGGGTAAATGGCATCACGTAAATTAGCTGGTCGACACGGATTTGTTGTTCCCACTAAATGCCGATTGGAGCCGATCCGTTTGAAGGCGATTATAACACGGATTGCTTGCCGAGTCGTTCGACACAGTTTTAAACGGGTCAGTGAGCTGTTCCCACTGCCACTAAAAGCCGATTCTTCCCGGCCAATGGGGAAGGGCTATATTTGGGGTTTTTACTGGAACGTTTCCGTGAGTGGACATAGGTACTAAAGAGGAAGATGGACTGAACATCATACGACTAAAGCCAGTTTCTGACATTTGGAGAAAGATCCTACCAGATTATATTAGATATTAAAGAGCCATGACAAATTTGCACAAAATCACCAAAGGAAATGAAAGACTTACCATCCCTTCATGAATTTTAAACACGCTGGAAATAATTCCAGAGGAATGCTATGAAAGAGTATTAATGCCCCTTGAACTTTTTCAGATTTTGTCACATCACAGCCACAAACTTCAAGACATTTTGTGACATACCGAGACGAAACTGTGCATGAGTCCGTTTTTAAACTGATAAAATTCTGCGGTAGTGGTTCTTTTTTAAACAACCTCAGTCACTAGCTAGTCAATCTACCTTTTGCTGAACTACGTATAGCTGTATGTTTTCTGGCGCATCAGCTTTGCACATCCAGGGAAAAGCAGAGACATCTAGAGATTTCCTTCAAACAGGAATATGCAAGTCTGGCCCAAAGATTTTCAGTGCAATTTAAATTCAGACTTTGACTAGGCCATTCCAACAAAATAATACATTTTGATCTAAATCATTCAACTGTATTATTTCTTCTCCTTTTGTAAGCCGCAGAGCTTTGAATGTGACAATATAAGAAAGAGTTTGAGGCATGCAAATATTTTTGAAAGATGAATTTTATGCACTTCAGTAACAGAACATAATCAAATAAGCATATGAGTAGATAGCCTTATGGGTAAAAAGCCAACAATCATGCATAAATTTAATTTGGTGCATTAGTAACATTTTTGGGGAAGATAATGGAAATGATACAGTAAAATTCTTCTGATTTACCAGACTTCGGAATAACTGCCAACCATTGGACTGTGTAGCTGTATACTCTTTACATCTAAACAAGCTGAAAATCAGCACTGGAAAATGTTGCACTTGATATAGATCATTGGGTTGAAGAATCTTTAGCAGCAGAGTGGAAAAGATCAGACTCGTCCTGCCTTCGGCTGGTATTGCAGCCAATGAACAGGCAAACATTTTTGTTCCGCAAGGACAAGGAAGAGCAAATTCAATAAACTACAAGCTAAATACACTGAACCAAAGTAAAAATGCCTTGGCAGATTTAAAAGAGAGAGAGAGACCAAATAACCGAAGAAAACAAGCGTGTGCAGAAATCCAAAGCTTTTAAGGCCAACAAAGCCATCCACATACAGTGTCTGTCGGTAATTTTCTGCTGATGCATGTCTTGAGTCAACCAGTCATCCTCATTCCCACCGCAAATCCGAGGACAGCATGCAGATAAACGCTATGGGAGTGTGAAGAAGAGTCTGAGTCTCTCTGACCACCTCCGGGGGATTTCTGCACGCAGGGCTCATATTCCAAACACATATATCTACGCAATGCTTTGGAGAAAATAGACCTGCGGAGAAACTAGACACTTATAGTATCCAGACCGATTTAGGCTTATCTGTATCTGATCTAAAGATAAGAGAATTACAACTGGGTTTGCAAAGTGGAGATCCTCCTTTTTTAATGGGAGGATCTACTTTAAAGCTGCTTCTACTGTTTCTTGTAACTTTTCCAGCAAACATATGGCTCCAGCAGATAAGTAGCGGTCTTAAAGGACCATCCTCCCCAGAGGAGACATGTCCAAACTGACCCATATGAACAGATGGATAATCCTGTTTGTTTCAGTGTCATCAAAACTGACATCCGAGGCGTGTGTGAAGTGCGAAAGAAAATAGATTAAAGGAAATAACCCGGAAATATCTGCGCTATTTTTTTCTGATTACATGTTAGTTTGTGTATTTTGTTCTTTTGTTTGCCATCTTCTAAAGGGTTTTAATTCTAAAGGGTGAATGTTGCGTTTGATGTTAAAGAGTGTTTTGAAGTTTTTTTTTTCTTTTTTGTAATTCGTTATAACGAACTTCAAAATCTTCCTGTAAAAGAAAGTTCAGACAAAAAAAAAAAAAACGCATTTTAATCTTCGCCTCTTTGCACACAATAAGAACAATACGCTGGTTTTTGGGAGAATCAAACCTACCTTTCTGTGCGTTTTCCCTAAAGAGCGGTTAACGTTCAGTAGGAAAGTCGACGAGTTTTGCTCTGGTCCATGTTTCTCGGAGCTCAGCCCCACCTTCCTGTTAAACCTCCAGCCCTGCAGCCTCTCCCCTGCCCCTGTGCGCCCCCTCCACGCCGCGCCTGCGCACTACACGCTCCTAAAACAGCTGAAAGCAATCCACTTCCATAAAGCAGAGGTTGTTTGTTTTCTTCCTAATTGCAAAAGAGGGACAGATCTTAAAAAAAAGAACATTTATTTTAGAATAAAGCAAAGGACTGAATGAACAGACATATATTTTTAAGCAATATACATTAGTTTCCCTGTTTATGTTTTGTTTGTTTTATCAATAACTACTTTTTATGATATAGCTCCACCCATGTGGGTGGCCTGCAATAAATGTATACATTCATTCTTTTATAATCTGTCTCCTATCAACGATAAGTTAGAGGAGGGCACCGGGTTGATAACAGCGGGGTCTATCCGGTGGCATGGGAACACTCTGTCCTCAAAGTCGATGTGCTAGAGGCAGAAAAAAATGGCCAAGTGTGAGGATTTAAACAGAGTTTAATGTGGGCAAAAATGTGATGGCGAGAAGACTGGAACAGGAGCAAAAGCATATCTGCAGCTCTTTTAAGGTGATCCTTTCTGCTTTAGTCAATGTCTGTTAAAAAAGATTCAGGAAAGGAACAGAGGCTGATGGTGAGCAAGGGTTATTGATGCATGGGATGATTAAAACAAAACTTGCTAGTTTGATCTGATCCAACAGAATGGAGATATTATGGTTCTAATAGCTTACTTTCTATATATATTAATCTTAAAGCCTTTCCTGTCCTACTGTCACAAATGTTGAAATTAATAAACATAAGTAAAGTACCTTTTAAACACTCGATTCTCAGGGTAGGAGTTTTGTAAAATGAACTATGAAATTGTGAAAAACATTGTATGAAACTGTTGAGCACAGCCAGGGGTGTTTTATTCCTTCCGTTTTTCTATCAACAGCCCTGGCATACTTATTAGAGTGCATGGCATTGTGAATTGGTGGAGTTGTGAAATGTTTGGCATATAATCCGTAAATTGATTAAAATAAAAAAAAAACATGTGGGTTGAGGTGGAGGAAAAAGATTGAAATAGGAATGGTGAGTGATTTTGCATCTATATGTGCCAGACTTGTGAAATATTAACAGAAGATGGTGGTACATAAAAAGATTACGCGCCATCTTTATAAAAAGAGACAGATTTAAATAAATGAAAAACATATGATAATCGGAATTTAAAGAATAAGGGCTGTGGATTTAGGCAATGTTTGCTCAATTAAAATCCCCATTAATTACTAGCTCAGTTAGATATTCATATAAAATTCTTTTTAGTAAAATTAGCTAATGTTCCAAAAACAGGCTTGCTAGACTCGTAAATTTAAAGATAAATATCAAACCACTTTTAAGATTACAATCTATTGTTATATAGTCCCAACATTGACACCTAGAGGCTAAACTGTTGAATTTATCTATGCTCCTTTCAACGCAACCTGTAAAATGTTTAGACATGCATCAGGGCAGCACTGTACATCCCCAAATCTAAGATTACCATCTAAAGAAGGACAGATTGTTGTTTTTCCTGTAGATCTGACAGCAGCCATACCATGTTTGGGTTGATTGGAGGAGATGAAACTCAGTAAAGTAGCTATTTGCTCAGATTTCTCATGCTTAGCTAGCATTTAAATTAACAAATTGACAAGAGCTTCTATAGGAAGTTAAGCACCTTGTGTATAGGTTAAGTCAACACAAAAATGTTTAGATCGTATGGGTTCCAGCACAAGATGACCAAAGAAGCATTCAGTGCAAGTGAGATTCAATTTAGAGGAGATTAAGTAAAACAAGAATCAAACTATTCAATATAACAACTGTAAAATAAGACAGTAAACATGGAATACTAATGGTAAAGGAAGTCGGTAGTTGCAAAAAGTGGTGATGTAAGACTAAAGGAACAACAGGAAGTGTAGAAAATACTGTTTAAGATTGGGCCATAGGTCTAAATGGTGGTTAAATATGACAGGGAAACTGCCATCTGAGGCCTGTGTTTGTTGGGGAGGAACAGAAAAGGCTGAGCGTGTTTAGGAACACTGTACACCGTAGAAAGAGAATAAATCAGTATGGCAAGCCTCGGATCATATTCTAAAGTCCTAATGAAATATCCAAAGGGTACACAACTAGATAAGATCAATCAATCGTACTGCTATAATTCTTATTATTTTGTTTGTGTTTGCAAATGTAAACTAGAAGGATTTTATATTTAGTGGATTATAACTTACTCTGGCAAATGGCAGCAATACACAAGGATTGTAAACTCCCAAGAAAAGCAAAAGATAAAGCAGATCCCAACATCCAAAGAAAACATACATGTACTAATACAGACATTTTTCATTCGAAGAATTAAAGCATCTGACTCATTATGGAAAGATGGTTTGTTCATAAAACTCAGTCAGATAGGGATAGATGGCATAAATCCATCCATCCATTGTCTCCTGCTTTATCCGTCAGGGTCACGGTTGGGCCGGTGCCTATCTCCGTCAGACTATGAGCATAAGGACAGCAGGGCAACACATATACACACAAGGACAAACAACCATACACCTAGAGAAAATTGAGGGATGCCAATTAACCTAACAGTCATGTTTCTGGACTGTGGGATGAAGCCGGAGTACCCGGAGAGAACCCACGCATGCATGGGGAGAACATGCAAACTCCATGCAGAAAGACCCCAGGCCAGGATCGAACTGGAAACCTTCTTGCTGCAAGGCAACAGCGATAACCACTGCTCCACCGTACAGCCCTTGGACGAAAATCGGTTGTATGAATTGTGTGTGAAGCCATTAGTAGGCAAATCCTGTTTATTTCAATTACAAATAAAAGAAAAAATAATTTAGGGGGTGGAAACATAAGGAAATCCTTAAAATCCTTAAAAGTAGAAAAATAGTTTAAATATTTGAGATAATGGTTAGATAGTTCATATACATGTAAAACACATATAAAACATTTAGAAACTAAAGGTAAAACAATCATAAACCTTTTGAAAGCCGTGGCAGGTGGCATCTGGGGGGACAAGAAGTCACTGCTAAACAAATACAGGGCAATTTGTGTGCATGTATGGACAAAAACAACTCATAATAATGCTCAACTAGTAGAGACTTGGGAGACTCCACTGGAAATAAAAAGAGTAAAACTGTCCCTTACATATTGGATAAAACGTATATACTTAATAAACTCATACTGCAATTATCTTAAAATTCTCATAGATGATTTAAAGAAGACGAATCATGGTGTATGAATAGGAATTTACATACCAGTTTCAAACATGTATATCTAAGTAATTACATCAATTATAAGTTTTTAAAGCAGAAATGGTGCCATTAATAAAAAGGTTAGTGGGTGAAGTTAGGTTAGACCAGAAAGGGTGGTGGTGTGCACAGACTCAAAAGAAGTTACAGAAAGTATCCAGGGGACAGAAGATATCAGAAAAGACTTACTACTAGCAATTTAAGACAATTAATTTAAGTTTTATAGAGGTCGTGATGATGTGCATTTTGTAGGGTACTACGAAACGAAGGAGTAAAAGGCAACGAGATGCCAGATACACAGGGCTTTAAAAGAGGTAATAACCTTATTCGTCCACACCATCGTGTAATAGGTGGCGGTATACACCAAAAGTTGTTTGCAATCCGCTACAATTAGAAAGAAGAAGAAGCCCGAGCAGCAGGAAAGATCGTGCTTCTCTCGCGATATCTCCGCTGCCGCCGTTGTCCCGTTCATAGAGGTATAACATGGCATCCGACGGAACACCGGTCGCCGAGGCTCTCCCCTCTGAATTGGGGAATGCTATCGCGGCTTTAAATACATGGAGCCACCCGGACCTTCAGGCTAAGCTGGCCGAGCTCGGAGCCCCAAACATGGGTAAGGAAAATGCGGAGAGGAACGTTTACCAGGCATTTGGCTCAGCTAATTCCCTGCTAGCCAGTTGCTAGCTTGGCGGAGAGCGTTAAACGCAGCGCTTCCGTTGAAGTGGGCTACCACCAGGCCTTCAGAGTGTTTACAATCACATGAACGCATTACACTCAGTTACTCCCTATTAACAAATATGGAATTACTAAAGCACCAGCTAAGCAGATGTGATTAGGCCTGGTTATTATTTTGGTGAAGCACGCACCTCGATAGAAGCGCCGCTGCTAACTTTCAGGAGAAGTACTTGACTTGTTGAAGTTACGAACAGTTGTAATTTTTAACTACGTCTCTGTTGAATCAACGTTTACGAAAATGGTGCCTTAAGCTTCTGGTCCTTATTTTCATGTTATCTGATCGATAATGTAACCAACCTTTTATTTATCCAGGTCCTCGGGAGGAGCTAATTGACAGATTGAAGAGCTACATGATCCAGGTAACATCTAAACGTATAATAACAGCCTCAAATTTCTGCAGTCTATTAGATGCCCGCAGAAATTATGAACTAAACGAAATTCTATCTTACGTATCAGTGGTGATGTTTTCATTCAGTTTTTTTGCAGTTGGAAATAAGTGGTTTTGTTGTACTTGTTTGAATTTGCAGACTGGAATCGTTCTGACTAAACCAAATGATGACAAAATGGGCTCTCAGGTGTGTTTGTCAAACTTTGTCTTGGATCAACCCCCTCTCTGTTTGTTAGACATACTTAGCTAAAATAACGGAGCTATTGTTACCCATTTACAGGGTATAACTAGATCATGAATGAATGTTCTGGTGGATTTTATTTGATTGTGTTTTGTTAATAATGTCTAACATGTTTAAAATGTCTAATTTTTACAAGGCTGCTAAATATGTTTTTTAGACCAGATTAGCATTAAGAAAAAAATGATGCTTCTTCACAGCTTCATCCTACTGAAATAAGTCCTATACTTTCATAATTTGTTACTTTCCTCTCTCTAGATGGCAGGGATGCCACCTATGCCCCCCATGCCGATGCCACCAATGCCTCCTGGCATGAGCATGCTCCAACCTCTACCTATGATGACCCCAGGAGGTCCCCCTCCTCCTGGTATCCCCATGGGAATGGACCACGCTTCTCTCCCGCCTCCAGGCATGTCTCAGGAGGATCAGCTGAAGATGGCCCAGCAGAGAGCAGCCATGGTTTTACAGCAAGAGGAGCGGGCCAAGCAGCAGGTGAACTTCGCCGTCAGTTTTTCTGTAAATTTAAAACCGATCTTTTGGCAGTACAATTTGAAGTGTTGAGGACACGATTTTGACATTTTCTAGTATTTTCTTTTGTAGACCAACGCGTTAATAGCAATGATCTATGTAATAATTCCATTCACACGTGCATAAAATTGTTTTTATCATTGTTCCCTCATTGAAAGAGTCGGTTGGTAGTCCAGCAAATATCTACGGTTAGCAGCTCCAGACAGGCATTACTATGGCGTCCCCACCGGCAGGGACAGAGGAAATTAGCCTGAGTTTTAGTCAGACACTGATAGCTTGTTATTAAGGATGTCGCTCCCAGTGCTTCATTTCCAGCTGAGATCATGTTAAGAAAAATTCTCAAATGTTGTTTGAAGAACTAGAGTCTGATGTGGAGCTTAGATCATAGATTGCTGATGTCCCAGATTGTCATCCAAAGCTAATTGTTTTTAGCTTCATTCATTGTTTTATCGGTCCTTGGTTTAAACAGATGAACTTCCAGAGGAATTTATAATGTGTTTCTGTTACAGAAATGGTGGTTTTCACATTGTTTTGGGGCTGAAAACATGCAGATCTGAAAAGCCTGCAGGTGCTAGCTATATCATTAAAGAAGTAGAGGAGGATTTCTTGTAACGACGGTGGAGGATTTAATTGAAAATCATGTTCATTTAAATGATTATATGCTCATTTATTGTTATTATTATTATTTTTTTTAATTTAATAACTGGTTATATTATCTGTACCAGGTGCGCAGCAGCTGTGTTTCCCTGCCGTGTGTTTTCTACTGGGGCTGCTGCGGTCATATTAGCCAAACTCTGGCTCAGAGTCTGACTCTGTAGGTCTGAATGCTTCTAACCTGGAAGATGTGATGCTTCCATGTTTTCAGCATCTCTACCCTCTCCTGAGCTTAAACTAGCGGATGGTTCAACCAAACAAAGCAATTCCAGACTAGATGTTCTGGAGGATCATCAGTGTTTTTTTTTCATCCATCTCCGTTATAGCATGCTAAGCTAGCTCTGATGTCATCACACAGAGACGGGTTTTTACTAGCTGTTAATCAGAGGGCTGCTGTGGGGCTAATAAATGTGTTAAAAATAAGCCTGTTTGATTCCTAACGACTCAGAACTACTTGTCATGTCCTACTGCATGACTTTAATGCAAAATTACATTAAATCAATATCATGTAATCAACACTTTAACCAAAGAAATAAAACGATCATATGAGCATCCTAGATGTGTTTATTTGCTATTTTTCTCTTTATTTTTTCATTCTTATTTTTTTTTCCCATGATCCAGGCTGCAGTAATGATGGAACAGGAGCGACAGCAGGAGATGGTCCAGATGCAGACAAGATCCATGACGTCCGTCAGCGAAGTCAGAGGTTTGTTTGATCATTTATTTAAATAAATAATTTCAGGAAAAATAACAAACTTCCCCGTATGATGGTTCCTATTCATTTGTAGAGTCTGTAAGTTACTTTAAAGTCTTTAGTTTAGAACCATTTTATTACTCTAGTTTTATATGATCTCTGATCAGATGAGACCAAAATGAAACTTTATTACCAAAAAGTAAATAGTATATATGTGAGAAAACTAGTCCACCAGTTAAAGATGGTGGTAGCATCATGTTAACATGTATTAGATGGATGGAGATTAATGGAGGGCGATCCTTTTAGGGGCTCTGGTAAGACTGGATTTAGATCATATTGTATTTATGAACAGATTTACGCAGAACTCGGAGTTAAGATTTAAAAATGTGTTAAAAGATTCTCCTCTGAATTCACTGAACTTGATTTGGTTCTAAAGAATAGAAAACATAAATGTTTGTCTCTACAAGATAGTATCCCTAAAAACAAGCTGTGATTGTAGCTCTGCGAAATTACATTAGCTTTCTTTTTTTCTTAAAAAAAAGGTAACAAGTGTTCCTTCTTCATTGGTGCTCTGGTATTGGTGCTCTGGTATAAAATGTTAGAAAATATAGTGAAGTTTTTGCTTTAACAGAATATGAGCGAGTTGAAAGCTGCAGTTTCTAGGGTTTAGCCCCATCTAGTGGTGGGCTAAGTGAATTACAGGGCTCTGGAAACAGCCTACGTTCATGAGTTGGTATGACTTCTATGAAGAATAACAGCAGCTGATCACTGTTGCAGTGGAGCTCCTCCTATGTAAGCTAAAAAAAAACAAACTACCTGTTTCTATAAAGGTGATAGACTAGCTGCTGGAGTACGCTGCTCTGTTTCTAACGTAACACTAAAAGAAACTTCAATGTTCTATTAAATTACCTGTCCAACAGAAAGCCTGCAGCCACTGCTTCTTGGTTTAAAACCTCACTCCCTCATAAATGATCTCTACCTGGTAAAAGATGCCCTGATGTAGACTAATTTCACCCCCGTCATTACTTTTCTTTTCTGTTCAGATGATGTGCCACCGAAACTGCTAATTCTGACCTATGACAGCACTTTTATTCTTAATGCAATGTGATATTATAAAACTTTAGCAGATTAAGTATTTATTAAAGCAATACTTGATGTTTGTTAATAAAAAGCCTAATTAAAAATAAAAACCCAGCATCCCTTCAACGGTTGTAGCAATGAGGTGCGGCACGATTTGGATGCATGTGATCAGATGTGATCTGCGTTACGTTTCAGGCCTGGATCCTCGAGGTCCACTTCCTCCTGGTGTCACCATGCTGCCACCCCAGAAACAGAGGGTGCCCCCCCCTCCAGGAGAGGATAACAAGGAGGTAAACAAGCTAACAAATAGTTTATCAAAGATGTTTAATTCAACTATGTATATATTAAATCGGGTAACAACACTAAAGGCTTTTTATTTTAGATGGTCTTTCAGCTACAAGCTAAAATAGAGACTGATTTATCTGCGTCTTTATTGAAGACTTTTTGATTTGAACCTTTCCAGGTCTGGCAGAATGAGGAAATAAGCGTCGGTGGGCCTAAAATCCCTCAGGTCCTGGAGAAGATCCTCCAGCTGAAGGAGATCAGGCAGGAGCAGCTCACTGATCCAGCAGGTCACTGCAGCGTTCTGTTCAGATCCAGCTACTGAAACACAAACATGGACTCATAGACACTCATCTGACCTTTCTTTTGTCTCCAATTATTTCTTAGTTGGTCTCTGACATTCCCACTAAATAACACGATGCTGTTTCATTGACCCCATATAAGTCCATCCGTTTAGGCATGCAGCTGGGATCGCAGATAAAATGCAAGCAAGCGTCAGATTATGCTGAGTAACGCATGCCTGGGATTAGACCGGACTCTGCTCTGTTTGCATCTGCAGAGTCTGCAGCTGCTTTTCCTTGACGTCTCTCTACACCCGTCTTATCTTACATGAATCAGCACTTCTTAAAATATGAAAATGGAGGAAAAAAAGATTAATTCAAGTTTTCATTAACCTCCCATAACCCGAATTAAAGGCCACCTTAGCTTCAACATGGATGGCTTTCATTTTGTTGAGGCAGTGGGTCCCATCTAGATGGAGGCTGCACAGTATATGGTGAATTTTTCATCGTGACATCAGGCTGTTTGAAGGGCAGTAATTGCTGGCTGATATATTCCAAGTGTTATGAATTAGAATTTTTCATGCTAATGTCACATTTAGCCGGTGGGCTCCAGCCAGCAGAAGCTCTCTGTAGATAAAAAAACATGGCTTTAGGTGAAGCACAGATGATAAGGAGAAGAAATAAGAAATTGGCTAAAAGAAACATTACAGATATTGTAAGATTAAAAAAAACTAGACTAAAAGAGTTCTGGTGACCCCGACTGTCTGGGGTCTGTTCTGAATAACCACAGCTTGTTTATACTTAGACCTGGCAGATTTAGTTTTTTTAAAAAAGAAATTAAAAAACCAAGAAAAATACATTTTCCACACGTTTATCAGATTCGTTGAGGAATTATTGGAAATGTGCTGGATTACCAACATCCTTGATAGCTGAGGAGGGGTCTTGGTCCCATGCATGAGCTCGCCGTTCCTGATGTTTCTGGGTTTGAGGAAAACCTAAGGGGGTCAGCAAAACATTTCAACACATAAAAAAGATCAACCATCTAAAACGAGGCAATAAAGCACTTAAGAAAACTATGGTCGCCAACTCAAGATTATTGTTGTAGTCTTCTTTAAGATCATGAGATTTTTTTTTAAGGTGTTTTATAAGCTCAGCTTTTTAACATTCATTCACCCATAAGTTTATTATTCAAACAAAACAAATGAAAGGTCGTCGCACAGGCCAGCTTTATTTTGGACATACAGCATCCATTAAAGTGTTTAAATAAGCTGAATCTAATTTTATTAATCTGTCCACAAAAAATCTGTTTGGGCAGATAAAAATACTTAATCTGGATTTAAAAAAAAAATACTTGATCAGAGAGAATAATAGAAAAATATCAACTTTGAATTATAAATATTCCTACAGTCGAAGATTACGATGATGGAGAGATGGATGCGACCAATTCCTCCGGTCAAGTGATGTCTGAGACGGAGGACGATGGCCAGATGTCCAAAAAAGATGTAAGTCTTTTAAATCTTTGAGAGTAAGCTATTTGTAGGTGCCGTGTTTTGTTTTATTCACATGCCAAACGTTTCCACCAGAAAAACCGCAAACGTCGCAACCGCAAAAAGAAGAGCAAGAAGAAGCGAGCGATGGAAAAGAAGGAGGAGGCCGAACAGCAGAAAAAAGAGGGCAGCGAGAAGGAGAAAGAAAAGGAGAAAGGAAAAGATCCGGAGGTGGAGATCGAGTACGTCACCGAGGAGCCCGAAATTTACGACCCCAACTTCATCTTCTTCAAGAGGATCTTTGAAGCTTTTAAGGTGACTGCGGCGGATTCTTAATTCAGACTAAAAGTTAAAGAACCTCCTTCATAAGACGAAGTTACCCTGCTTTCCTCGCATGTAGGTAACAGACGACGTGAAGAAGGAGAAAGAAAAGGAGCCCGAGAAGGCGGAGAAGCAGGAGGCTGTGGGCATGTTGAGGAAGAAGGGCTTTGAGCTGGAGAGGAAGGACAGCGACGATAGCGACGAGGTACGAATGCTGTCCGCTGCCGCAGGAGGCATTATTATTAGGCCCGCTTTAACAGCTGATGTCTTATTTTACCCACAGGAGGCCAAGCCAGACGTACCAAAGCTGTCCAAGAAGAAGCTGAGGAGGATGAACAGGCTGACTGTGGCTGAACTCAAACAGGTGAATCAGTCAGAAAACGTATAAAATAAACGTGTTCCATCAGTCTAACCTGTTTATTTCTCTTGGTTTCCTGATGTTTTTTTCCAGTTGGTAGCTCGTCCAGATGTGGTGGAGATGCACGATGTGACGGCCCAAGAGCCCAAGCTGTTGGTCCACTTAAAGGCCACCAGGAACACGGTGCCGGTTCCGCGCCACTGGTGCTTCAAAAGAAAGTACCTGCAGGGAAAGAGAGGCATCGAGAAGCCTCCGTTTGAGCTGCCGGAGTTCATCAGAAGGACGGGGATCCAGGAGATGAGGGAGGCCCTGCAGGAGAAGGTTAGCGGCTCTTCTGGTCTCTATAAGGAAAGATTCAGTGGATTCTCCGCTGTTAACGGCTTGTTATGTGACCGCCTGTTTAGGAGGACGCCAAATCGATGAAAACCAAGATGAGGGAGAAGGTTCGACCCAAGATGGGAAAGATCGACATCGACTATCAAAAACTCCACGACGCTTTCTTCAAATGGCAAATTAAACCTAAACTCACCATCCATGGAGACCTTTACTATGAGGTACAGACACAGGCTAGAGGTGCATCATCCATGTTTTACCTTGTTTAGTAAATGTTACATGTCTGGTTAATTGCATTTTTCTTCTATGGATAATAATAGATACCATTTAAAAAAAAAAAAAATCTGATTAAGGATCAAACATTCAGGCTCATTGAATCCAAACAGTGCCAGGCTTCTCTTTTCTTGCACAATGATTCTTAGGTTTCAAATATATAATGTAAATTCTATATTTCAGTTTGTGGGTTCAGTAATTATCTGTATTATTTATTTATTTTTTTTTTTTGTTTTCTCTTCTTTAGGGTAAAGAGTTTGAAACACGCCTGAAAGAGAAAAAGCCAGGAGATCTGTCTGATGAGCTTCGGATCGCTCTGGGGATGCCGGTCGGACCTGTAAGCTCCATAACATTACGTCAAGAAAAACACGTTTGTTTAGCCCAAAAGCAGAAGTTTGACATGAAAATCGCCCCCATAACTGAAAGCATCAGGATTCTTTTTCTTCCTCTTCATATCTTTGATATTTGGATGTTCAGCTATAAACTTCAATGTGTTTTATTGGGATTTTCGGTGAATAACACAGAAGAGTCCAGTGGTTTTATACCTTAACAGGTTGCATTTAATCCTGACGACCGTTTTCACTCTTGCGACGTTCGTTACAAAGGGGGTTAATATGAAAAATTAGAATTGTATCTGGATTTAGTGTTTGGGTATTGATACTTTTTGTAGATTTGATTTATTTTTTTTTTTTATTAACGGCCCCAGTAGTTTGCACGATTCTAGAAAACAATTATTGCGATTTGATTTGAACTCCAATCCTGAATGAAAGAGTTCTGTTTCTTTTTTTTAAAAATAGTTTTGCACAAGCTGACACGCATAAGAACAATTGCTGCTTTTTACTGCTGTTGAACCAGAGAAATCTCTTTAAAATCTACACAGCGATCGAGGTTCTTCAATGTTTTGTGATTATTAAATACCACAGAATAAGAAGACATAATAGAAATCATATGGACCAATTCCTTCATAACGTTTTGCCTACTTTCTGCCGCTTCTACCACATCAAATCCCATTAAAACACATCAAACTTTCCTGCAATAAAGTGACGGCGTACCTCGCATCACCGCTTCTGTGAGGTTTGGTAGATTATTGGTTTAGCGCTCGTGAGATTTGACGAGCGGCTGTTGTGTGATCTGTCATTCTGTCTGTTTATCGCTCTGATTAATGTCTCGGCATGGTGTGTTTACTGCGATACGCCGCGGTGTGTTCACACCCGCACACTAACAAGGAACATCAGAGGATAATCACTGTTCATAAAACACAGTAAATATTTACCCATACAGCTGCTTTTATGTGTGGCAGGTGAAAATCGTCCTCTTATTAACAGGCCCAGCAGACGGGGAGCTTGTTATACTGTTGACTCCGCAAACAACGCTGTGTTTATATATATGGTCATCTTCACCCTTTCATTGGCAGAACGCTCATAAGGTGCCACCTCCCTGGTTGATCGCCATGCAGAGATACGGCCCGCCTCCCTCCTATCCGAACCTCAAGATCCCCGGACTCAACTCCCCGATCCCAGATGTAAAACCCTACAGCAGACTCACAATTTAACAACCATGGCGTTTTTACTGCGTGCTCTCTTTAATGACCTGTTTTCTGCTCATCAGAACTGTACGTTTGGTTATCACGCCGGCGGCTGGGGGAAGCCTCCGGTTGATGAGATGGGCAAACCGCTCTACGGTGACGTGTTTGGAACCAATGCCACAGATTTCCAGGTCAGAACTACGCCCCTCGGAGCGAGCTAGTAACGCACCATCATTCGTTATTGAAGCCTGGTTAAAAGGAAACTATGCTAAATAAAAGAAGAAACATAATTTAAAAGAGAAACCCTGGAAAAAATGACAATGAAAGGGTTTCATTTTCACTGATTAGGTGTCATTATAGTTGTTTTTAGCCTTAAACTGTCTTATTGAATAAAAATTTAAGTGTAACAGACTAAAGCAACATATCTACCCATTTATGTTATTTATTTTTTGCATCTGATTTTGTGTATTATTAACTTATTTAATATATTTGGAGCATTGCATTTTAATAAATATATAATGATAATTATACAAAATTGTATGTTTTCTAACAAAAGAGAAAAACGAAGTGAAAATAATGTACCTAGATGATGATTTAAAAGCATAGATTACAAAATAAGATGTTTAGGATGGTCTTTCACATTTTTAAGTTGGTTTTTTTTTTTCTTAGAAATATAACATTTTAGTATAAAATAGCAAGTATCTTTTTTTGTTATAACTGGCATCACTTTATAAAGAAAGTCATTTAAATATTACATTTGTTCTGTAATTAGATTATTTTGTCCTTCATGGCTTCAAGGGATGTTAGGATTATAAAATTGAATGTATGAAATAATTGAACACAAATCTTCTACTAGCTGCTTGTTGTGCACAAATGTTGTGGAAACTCTTTTCTTTTTCTGATACGGTTAGTTGTTGATCATTGATCAGCGCCTCGTGTCTTTTTCGTGGCTAACAGGCATTTGTGTCTTTATGTCCAGGCTAAAGCGGAGGAGGAGGAGGTGGACCGCACACCGTGGGGAGAGCTGGAGCCTTCAGACGAAGAATCGTCTGAGGAAGAGGAGGAGGAGGAAAGCGATGAAGAAAAGCCAGACGAAACTGGATTCTTCACCCCAGCTGACAGGTGCTTGGGATGTTGTGGTTTGGATGCTGAGGAGGGATTCTTCATCACGTTTCTCAAGGCTTCTGATTCTTAAATTGTTGATAAACACTAAAAGTCTTTTTATTTTTAATGAAGTCAGAAACCAGTTTAACTTTATTATAAATGTTTGTAAATCTTATGTTGCTTTTCTGATGGAAGAAGTGATTTCTGTTGCAGTGTTGAACCATGATTGTGTTTATAGGGTCCTGATGTTTTTTTGTTTTTTTTCCAGACCTTGAATGTCGATGGATGCACTGAATTAACCGCTCTGTCTACTTCTGTCCGTTTCAGTGGGTTAATCACTCCTGGAGGCATCACCTCGGTACCAGCAGGCATGGAGACTCCAGAGCTGATTGAGCTGAGAAAGAAGAAGATTGAGGAAGCCATGGATGGGTGAGCGTCACTTTCATTTTCTGTCACTTCTACGGTTCTTTGCTGATGACACTATAAGGTTAAGCTGTCGAATTTATTGCATGAGGTTGTGTCATTTATCGGGGTTTAATAGGGCTGCATGGTATTATTAGCAGAAAGTGCATTAATATTGGTAAACATTGTGATAAAGGTATGTGGCGCCATATTTCTTTCTGTGTTGAAGACGTCACGCGGCGCTGCATCCACTCAAACCCAGACCTGTTACTTCCTCATTTAAACACCAGTTAAAATCCTGCTTGTTTAAATCCAGAGTGACATCACATGTTTATTGTTGTTAAAGATATTAATTCTATCCTTAATTAATCAACATGTCTGAATTTATAGACCACTTGGATGAACAGTTAACTTTTCTTTTAAAATTAAAGTACTTTTTTTTCCTTATTTTTAAGTCTTTATAAACATCTGCTTTGTATTCACCCCTCAGAAGAAGATTTCTTGCTTAACAGTTTTATAAGTCTTAAATTTGATGTTTACACGGCTTAAACTTTTGCAAAAGAAAGTGACACTCACCATCTTTAGTTTGTTATTACATATTTATTTGATAGATCAACACAAAATGGCACCTAAGTCTGAACCCAAAGGAAGAGCATGCAAGGCCCGCAGCATGATGCTGCCTCCGCCATTTTGGGTGGTGTTCAGTGTTAGTTTTCAAAACACAAACTTTATTTTCTAGCATATATGTAGGACCAACACAAAATAATGTATGTTGTTATTATAGAAGGGTTATATAATTTATTTGTTTGCTTTTTTTTTTTTTTTTTTTTTTTTTTTTTTTACTCTGCCACCTTTACTCTGATACCCCTAAAAAGAACGGCCAATAAAATGCATCAAGGTGTTTGATTATAACTCATTTCGTCTGTTTTGTAGAAATGAGACGCCACAGCTTTTCACCGTTCTACCTGAGAGACGAACCGGGCCTGTAGGAGCAGCCATGATGGCATCAACGCACATCTACGAAATGTCAGGGGTGAGAAGGACTTCAGAACAAGTTTCAAATGTTCCTGATATTTGGTCCAGAAATGCATCAGTTGTTATTGCTTTTGTTTTGTTTTTTAATATATATATTATTTATCCTGTTTCCAGGTTGGACGTAAGACGGGTGGAGGGCAGGAGTCCCAGGGTGTGGAGGTGGCCCTGGCCCCTGAAGAGTTGGAGCTCGACCCGATGGCCATGACTCAGAAATACGAGGAGCACGTCAGAGAGCAGCAGGCCCAGGTGGAGAAGGAGGACTTCAGCGACATGGTGGCGGAGCACGCAGCCAAACAGAAGGTTCCTAAGCTACATTCTAACCTTCATCTTAGCTGCTGTTTTTAACCTTGTGGTGGTTTTGGATTAATAACCCTTTGTTTCCGCCTTCTTCCTAACCAGCAAAAGAAGAGGAAAGCCCAGCCGCAGGACACACGAGGCGGTGCCAAGAAATACAAAGAGTTCAAGTTCTAGAGAAACGCCAGCAGCAGCAGGCACCGCGTTGAGCTGACCACAACAGGATGTGAAACGGAGCGGGACAGACTCCGATTTCGGTTTCAGAGGATGTTCACAGCAGCTCCAGTCAACTGTTGGATCACTGATGCGTTTTTGTTCCCTTTTTTTTTTAAGAAAAAAAAAAAAAAAGTATGCATCAACAATGTAGTCTGGCCACATGTCATGTACTTGCTGTCATGTGAATTTCCTGTTTGACTCGTACTTTTTAGGTCTGGGTTATTTTTCCATAATAATGTTCTTTTTATTTTGTTTTTGTAAATAAATGATGTGATGACAGAAACAATCACATCTGATTAATCCTCATGTCATTCCTTTCATTTCTAGGCAATATTTTACAGAAGTCTGAGTTTTCCTATTTTTAGTTTCAGTTTAACTCAAAAAAATCTTTTTTTAGAAATCCAAATTAGACGACCTTTAAAAAGGGACGTTTAATTTTGATAAATGCCAGAAAATTTGTCCTTTTTAGACAACCACCTTTTTAATTTTAAGTTTTAAAATAACAATTTTTTTTTTTATTATTTCAAAATGAATATGCTTTTGTAGAAAATTATGCTTTTAAAAAAATCCTAAAGAAATATTGGTTCCGTTACTCTGTAAAATCAGTGCTTTTATTCCTAAAGTCTGAATTTCTATATGAACACATACTGTATTATTTTAAGCTCGAGATATGTGGAGCCACTAGTAGTGTATGAGTAACTGCAGGTTAAAGGTCAAGGGGTTTTCCAAAGCTACCTCACCAGGTCATCTCACTCAAATATTTGGGGAGTTTTTAGAGGGAAGCAGTCTTCCTGTTAACTAGTTTTTCTACTACAATTTATTTTTTAGGTTCTTTTGTAGCTTATTGTTTTCTTTCTAAAGACTTTTCCCAGGTTTTTATTTTTTTATCCACTATAATTCTGTCAGGGCTTCATGGTGCCATCTTGGTTGGAGTTGTTTCCTTACAGCAAGAAAAGCATTTTCTCAGTTTGGAGCCATTATCCCAGTGTAAGTATGGATTCTCTCCAGGTACTCTGGCTTAACTATCCAAAAACATGCCTGTTTATTAGCTTAATATTGTGTCTACATACCTGAATAGACCAAATGCCTTTTAGCTGAAAGAAATAGCCATTTATCACTGCTTTGTTTATCGAAGATATTTTTTTCTACTTCCTGTTGTCAGACAAGTCCAGCTGATCTGACGGCTATTAAACCTCATGAAATAAAACTCTGCTTTTAACAAATACAAATAAATCCCAGTTAACTCCTGATTAAGCAATAGTGGAAATATTTTTTTCCATGTATCGTTGGTTCAAATAAATCCCTAAAATCAATTCTAAATTTAATAACTATTTTGGTTTTACTCTATAAATTAAATGTTAGTTTGATGATCTGAAATACAGAAGAAGATGCAGTATTTGCACCTTCAGCCGGATGGCAGCAAAGGACTCTGATCATATCGGTCACGTGGATCAGCCTGGGAAGCACAGTGACCTACATAAGTGCAGTAGCTACATGTTGACTCAGAAACTGGTACACAAGTGTGCACACACAGAGCAACAACCCTATTCAGATCAAACACTTTTTAGCCCTCCTAAAATGGCTTGCAAGATTTTTTTTTCCCCCAGACTGACACCATAACTAAAACAGCAGCGGAAACAGGCTGTTATCATCTTATTAGAAATGAAAAATATCACTTGTGGATTTAAGATGGTCCAGGGTTTGAAGATGCATTCTTCAGTTTGAGACTGAAGCTCAACCCTTTACTCTTGTGTTTCACAACAAAAATATAATCCTGAAAAGAAATCCAACCACTCCATTGGTCATCCCAAAAACTAAGGAGTGAGGTAAAAAAAAAAAAGACTTATTTTGTTCATTAAAATGTAGTACACATTTAACTGACTCTGTGTACTTTCACTTGATGACTGTGCAGATTTGGAGCCCTGTGTATAATTTGGATAATCCCGTGACCATGCTTTAATCTGCTTGGGTCTAATCTGTTTATCAATGGCAACCACTTCTGGTAGTGAGAAAAGCGTGTTAAAAAGAGCACCAGGAGGGCTGACAATGTGTTAAACTCATTCAGATCACTGGAATCAAATCAGTAATGTTATTATATCGATTAACACTCAGAGAAGCAGCTTTACCTGCATTACATTTGGCATTTGATTTGTAATGAAACATTTATAACAAATGAGTGATGAAACTGGGGAAATAGGAGTGTTATTTTGCAAATTCTGATTAGTCATTTTTAGTGAATTAAAATGATTCAGGTTGCCATGGTGACATAGGCTATCTGATCAAATTACATTGAATATTACTAGAAATCTGTTTGAATGGAATTTACTCATTTTAATGAAGCAAAGATAGATGTATTTGTACTTTTTAAGTAAAACAAACATTGTTTGCTTTATATACTACTTTAGATTATCCAGTATAACCAGTTTAACATATCTGGTTAAAACATTGACCCTCATTTAGACCCTAGTTATGACCGCATCCCCAGGCTGCCAGAAACACATGAGGCTGATGTAAACTCTCTGATCACAGCTGTGATAATCTGCTGAGCCGATGGCAGACGGCCACGCGTGACGTACGCGACGTTGTCATTAGGTCACCTTCTGATTCATAATCAGAGTCTGAAGTTGCAATCAGAGCCGCGCCTTTGTCACCTGCGGGTTCAAAACGCTGCACCTGCTTTTGACAGGCGCAGGCAAATCTGGAAAAGAAGCAGAATGTCTTTGTTGTTGTTTGAATTACCCAATAAAGTAAAGTTTTGTTTTTCCCCTATTGACAAGTATGGTTGTCATGATGTCACATCTGTTAGCAAAAAAGGAAAACTAAAAGCAGGTTTTAAAATAACCCTTTGCGCAGAAATAAATCTTTAACTAACCGGTTTTACACCTTTCTGGGAGCTTGGCTATAACTGCATGACTAATGGAAATCTTTCCAGCAACACTTCAAGGTGCAATTAGAGCCCAAAAGTAGAACAGTTTTCCCATGGTGTTTCAAAAATAAAAATGCAACAATGTACTTTATTTTTTTATCATCAACATCATTATTACTATATCATTTATGAACAAATGAAAGTTTACAAGTAAGAGGAAACCAATACATAGTAGGCAGTGACATGATTAATATGAGTTGCTGTAAAAAGCAATACAGCTTCGTGTTATATAAAAAAAATAAATATATAAAAACTATAT
>JAUZNJ010040235.1:0-10437 GCA_034780135.1 Jordanella pulchra | reverse complement strand
GTAGAACTTATTGGAAACTCAAGACAGCCATGAGATTATGTTTTTTACAAGTGTATGTAAACTTTTGACCACAACTGCAAAGGGTTTTATATAGTGCAAAACGATGCTCCTTGCAGGCTGCTCTTCTCAAAAACGTGCCTATATAACTTAAGAGGGTCGATTCTGTCACTGAATGAGTCATGAGTCTGAGCTCCCATTAAACAGAACTAAGCTAAAAGTTGATGTTAGACAGTCAAACAGATCAGACATAATTCTGGTTCTGTGATGTAGGATTTAATCCAGAGAGATTAATGTGACATTTTTTATCAGAAACTCCATGGTTCTTAGTCTGCTGCTCCAAAGGGCTCTGCTATCAGATTTTAAACCACAGATTTATCTTAAGTTCATTGTTTCTAGTGGCCTTCAGGATGGCTAAACCTGAAAGTTACAGGTCAAGCACCTCCTGGTGACGGAATATTAATGTTTCTTTAACTCAACCAGTGACAGAAACTATTTACTCCCAATCGGGATGTTAGAGTTAATTTTATCTCTGTATGTTGATAACTGTTGAATAAGTTTATAAGCTCATTAAGTTCACTGGATGGTGACTCAGCCAAAGATCTTCCTGTGTTTTTATCATCTCTTTTGCTCCTAGGCTTGCTGAAGTCCTTCCTACAGTCTCTCTAAACTGGCAGCTTGATTGAAGTCCTTCTCATCTTAGCTCTTAAGACATGAGCTGCTTTGTGGAGTTTTTAACCTACCAAGATGAAATTTTAAGAAAAAAAAATCTTAGATTTTTCTTAATATGATGTCCCTGAGCTACTTTGTATTAGGATTCTTTGTAAATACATACACAGACCCTTAGGTACTATGTACTGATTTTTATGCTGTTTCCTTGAATGAATCAAAGTTTTTTTGTGGTATAGATATTGGATAAGGGTATATTATTATTATTCAGCTATAAATTTTTAATATATTGTGCAGCCCTACTTCATTTTGGTCGATAGGATATAATTTCAATATGGATGTAGGACAAATAAAAGCCTTAGAAAGACAGCCAAGAATGCCTACAGCAGATGACTATAGAGACTTATGACGAATATTTTGCAACGTTTATAAAAATCCTCCAACTTAACATTTATAAAACTACTTGAAAACCTGGAACATCAGTCAGTGACCAATGCTTTGTTTATAGACTGTGATGCATATTGAAAATGTGTGTAAAAGTCATGTCACCAATATTGAATTAAACCATATTGTAAAATATATTTATATTGAAATATTGTCCATCTTTAGCTCTACTTGAGATCTTTTCCATAAACATCGAAATCCAGACTGATGAATATTGGAAACAGTTGAATCTTTGTGGAAAGACGCAGTCCTTTCCCTCGTTATACAAGCACCTGATTGTATAGATAAGCAAAACCATCACTGCTTACTCCTGCAGTACCAGTCCATATCCAGACAAGATCACTGTGGTAAACCTTTTCCAGATCTCCTAAATACTAGTAGAATGGAAAACTAGAGTCCAATGTCCTCAGATCCAGTCCATAGCTCAAGAATAGAGACTAAAGCAGCGCTCTGTCATAAACCTCATACATACACACATCATATCCAAGTTTAGTCCGGTGTTAGATTGTCTTAGACTGGGCCTTTATTTTGTGTTTTATAAAGGGCTGCGCTGATTTTTATTTCATTTTCACACACATTTTTTTCTCGTTATTATTCCATTTGCAAACTTATTTGAAGAAAATAAAATCAACTTTTATTTCAAACATAAAACAGAATATTTAGCGTTTATGTATTAAGATGTTGACGCATTTCTTTCATTTCTTCTTTCATGCTGTAAAACAATGCTTGTTTTTTTTTTTTTTTTTTTTTTAGACCAACTCCCTGGAAGTTGTCTACAAGAACATATACAAGCTGGTTCTGCTGCACGCATGCAGGTAAACGAAAAGCATAGATATGATTCCTTTTTTTGTTTTTAAACCCCAAGATATCTGCTGTTATGTCACGACACCTGGAAGATAAAACATGTCTAAGTGGACATGCAAGGGCCGCATGCTTCCACGTGTGAACAACCTATCCCTGACCTAATAATCCTGATAAGATAACGCTGCTATTAATCTAAACAGATAATTGTCAGTCATTATCTGTTGGTTTGTCAATCGCAGAACTTATCTGAAGGTTCCTTTTGTTTCCAGGTTTCATGTATGTGCCCAGAGTTTGCCCTTTGGTCAAACAGTTGCTAAGAATCCACTTTACTTCCTGCAGATGATTTGTGACATGGCTCAGTATGCCAATAAGCTCATCAGGTCCAGCAACAAGGGTAACATTTCACCAACAGAACCTATGAAGAAAGCATCCTTTCTCTTAATGCTTTCATCTCTGGTTGTTTTTTTTCTTTTGTCTTCAGGGCAGATTTTAGGCAGCAAAGCCCAGACAGGCATCGTGCAGTATGAGGCGGTGGAGCTGCTTTTTTGTCTGAGCTTCTTGCTGGTGCTCTCACAACACCGTCGACTCTATAGGGAGCTTCTGACACACCTGCACAAAAGTTTGTACCTACAGAGAGGACTTTAAAAATATATATATTTATATATTTATATGTGTGTTTGTATGTTAAAGCAAAAGTTGAGAAATTTTGGATTCTACGAGGTTTTTAGTTAAAGTAAAATAAAAAAAAAGAAAAATAATCGGATATAGTTTTATATAATGCTTTAAAGAGCTTATATTATTTTATTCTGTACAGAACGCTTTTAAAAAAAAATTTTTTGGCACTTTGTTTCCTCCATCTGAATATAAGCAGCAAGGAAATTGGGCTAAAGGAGCAGTGGGAATGTATGCGCTCAGGACCAGGGCTTCCATTCCTGGGTATTACCGGTACACATGTTCCACCGCCTCAGAGAGTACTTTGCACATATTTGAAAGTTTTCCCTCTGATAGAGAAATTTAATACTGATTACATGACAAAAAAATAGTTTTAAAAATGTCTAAATTGATAAAAATGAAGAAATGAAGTATTACGATGAGCAGGGTGCTGCCTCACCCAGATATAGAAAGGACGCCCCGTCCCGTATAGAAAGGCTATTAGCCATTTCCACAGAGGCCGTTGAAAACCATCCCTTATGCTTAACTTCTGACGTTTGGAGAAATAATTAATAAAAAAAAATCAAACATTTCTTCAGCGTGTTTGTCCTTTAATGAGAGCTAACTAAATATTTTAATACATTAGTTATGGCGGGTAATCATAAGATGTTAAAAGGAGATATAATCCAGCTTAGATTTAGTGTTTGGGAAAATTAATCTTTTATTTCCCCTTCTTTTCTAAACTTAATCTATGTAGGGAAACACATTGTTCTGTTTTGCTACTTGTCAAAACATTTTCTGTGAGTCAACTTTACTTCATTTTTCTTATTATATTTTCTTTCTCATTTCTCACATCTTAAACATTCTGTTTGGGTGTAAAATATCCCAATTAAAAATGTCCTCACAAGAGGTGATAAAAAAGCCACATGTTGCCCTGAAAGTGAAGTTTAGACAATAAACATTTAATATTAGGTAGAGGAAATGTTAGCATTAGAGTCATAGAAGTTTATCCATATAAAGTCAAAGTTTTAAGTTGAGTTCATAGTTCAAAACCAAACCTTTTTGATCTATGGTGAATTAGCAGCTTCTGCTTGAACTAATTCTATTTGATTTCCCATATTTTGACCCTCATAAAGCATAAAAGAAAGAGATGCAAGTTATAATTAGTTTTTAAAATGACAGAATTTTCCAAAACAGCTGCTCTCATTCACATGTTTTAATGTTCATCAGACGTTGCAGTTTTATTTCTGCCACTTTTAACCACCAAAATGTTTTCTTTTTTCCATCTAATCCTGAATGATTTTGAGCATGTTAGCTAACAAAATCTTCAATCTATAAATAAATACATTACTCTCCTGTAAATCTTTTTGAAAAGATAGTCGTTTCTGATGGTTTGGACTTGAGCACTTTGATTATAGTTTTTATTCTAAAAGAAAACTGAAGGTAAAAAAAATCAGGTTCAAAGTGAGGTGAGTGGTATTTGCTTTATGTAGCTTCTGATTAAATCTGCCAGCAGGCACACACACCCACACTTGGTGCTTGACAGCATGGAAAATGCTGCAGCTTTCTGCAAAAAACTTGGAAAATCAAAGGTTTGAATCTTCAGATCACACCCAATGAAAGTGCTGTTAGATCTTCATGTTCTTTCCTTAAAGAAAACACCATAATTTAGGTTAAAGTTCTTTAATGTAGAGCTTCACTCATGAATGCCATCATGCATAATACTGCTTACCATTGGGACTTCCTAATAAACATTGTTATGTAAGAATAAAACTCCCTCATAAGATTTATGAAGGTAGTCGTCATAAGAAGCCCTTTGTGTTACATGTAAACTGCATGACAGGGTTAATCTAGGGTTTAAGTTCACATATAAACTTGTGTAGGTTTTATTGCTGGGTTTTTATCTGATGTACGGATTGTATAATTGCATTGTAAAGAAAAAAACAAACAAAAAAGGCCTCCTCATCCTTTGCTTTTCTCCTGACAGGGAAGCGCAGCTTGGAACGACAGCTGGGGGATCTGAGGCTCGCCAGGGTTCGTCAGGCCTCAAACCCGAGGACCCCCACAGAGTTCTTGGCCATCCAGATGTAAACACTTTAGTTGAATATTCCCATTTCTGCTGATGTTTATGATTTCCCCGGTTCTTTTTAGTAAATAAATGTTGAAATGATAAAGAGCAGTAAACCTTGCTTCGTTGTGACTTTAACCAAGAGAAGACCTCACGAAACGGATGATTTTCTGGCCTGTCGGCCAAAAAGTGACGTGTTTGTTTGCCCGACATACAGAGGGAAGAAACTAGTTCTTAGTCATCTGTTGTAAAACATGTAGGAGATAAACCTTTGTCATAAACACGCCCCATAAAACAACAACCGGTAAAGATGAATATTTAATCCCCCAGCTACCGTAGCAGTCAGCTTTGATTGCTTTGCTGTTTTTTTTCTGGACTTTGACTTAACCGTGGCGGTAGTTTTCCACATGTTAAACATGACGTCACTGAAGGAAACAGGCTTACTGAATGAGTTTCATACAAGTGTTTTTGTTGATTTTGTACTGTTCTATCTGAATCCTATTCTGTCAAAAAGTTTGAGGTTTTGAATAGAAAATAAAGGTTTTGCAAATAATAATTATGTAAATCTTCATGTTTCAGAACACAATGTCATTACATAAACACATAAGCAAAGTAATATGAATTTTACTGTTAAAGTCCGTTGAAGTGCTGGAGTTGATTGAAATGTCAAAATGCATCTTTGCAATCAAAGTATCCGCAGTCATCCAGTGACTTTGGATAAAAAATCAGGAGCTGAGGACGGGGTAGCTTTGGGTTTCTGTCAGTCCTTTAGTCCCTTTGTTTCACGTCCTCGTGTGCTTCAATCTCAAAGGCTTCATTTTTGTATGGGTTGAGGGAACCTTTGCCTGAAGACTTTTTCAATCCACAGCGGATCAGGTTGTAGAGAGCAACCAGAGGGATGAAAATCAGCGGCATAACGATGAGGATAACGATAATGCCGAACACCCAATCTGGATACGGCTTCATCTCGGTTTCAGGAAATAATTCCTAAGGTTAAAACAAAAAAAAAAAAACAGGTAAAAGTTCAGAATAATGGAATATATTTTAATAAAATGACTAAAAGATGCCAAAATAAGAAGCAAAAAACACATTATACAATCATTTTCTATCTGTGAATGTAATATTTTTGGGGGAATTCCAATGCAATATAACTACGACAGACCTAAAACATGACGTTTTAACACAATATTTCATTATTTTTAAAGTTGCTCATGATATTTTGATAAAACTATTTGAAACCCACCTCGCAGTGCCTTAGACTGGTTTCAAAAGTGGGGAAATTACCATAAACTACCCGACAAACTAAACTGGAATCAACATTCTGTTATACTCAAACAAATTTAAGCAAAACTAGCTTAGCATAAAAGACAACTTTTTTTAAAAGAAAAATCTTGCTGCTTGCGATTTGGTTAGAAGTTGTTAACTACCTGTTCTTTTAGCTTCTTATATTTTAATGCTTGTCTTTTTTTGCTATTAGAAACAAGAACAGTATATGAGTCTCCTATTTAAAAAATTCATTAAAGTGTAATTTGATTTTTTTCTTTGTGGTAAGTGACAATGTATATAAACAGAATGAAACAGCATAATATGTAAAATAAACATCTCTGCATGTATAACGAGTCTAAATGATTTAGCTTTTTAGCCAAATGCATTTATTTTATTCCAGTTTTTTTATTTTTTATTTATTTTTGAATTGAATTGTTTATTTCAGAAGTTTCCTTTTATCCTTACGAAAATCATAAAAAAATGGAACTTGCCATGTCATGTTTTTTTTAAAACACCACATTAAAGTAATAAAATGGATTTAAATGAGTTGTGCTCTTTGGCTGTATAACTATGAAAACAATGAAATACTAAAGATCAGTATTCAAAGATTGTCATCAGATGACTTGCTTACATAGTCTGGATCCCATGCAGGATATGTTGGGTATGTCTGGGCCTGGATAACCACATAAGCAACAAAAACCACCAGGAGCATTAATGGACTAATCACCATCCAGCATGCCTTCCAGTAGATGTTAGGCTTCCTCCCAGTCATGAACTCGATGTCTTCACTAAACCTGTCAGAGCAAATTAAATTAAATGAAAATGACAGATGGTTTACAAAATGCAAGCAGCTTTATCTTGGGCTTCATATTCTTATACTCTCAAAAAACCTGTTTTTTCTTTAAATGTTACTAAATAAGGAAAATGCATTCATGGCTGATTCACCAACATGTTGTATGTGGAAAAAACTGCCCTATCCCTTGTATTAGTCAAACAGCTTTTGTTGCTACATATTCCTTTTTAGGGACAAAACTCTAGCCTCTAAGATGTCTTTGCTTGTCTCAATAAAGCCTAGGTTATCAAGCAATACTCCGCTGACCTTCATTGAACACTTAGGATGTTAGCTTCTTTTCATGCCATGGTTGTGTGAGATTGTCCTACATACCGATAGTTGTTTCTTTACACTTTAATCATCATATCCAAAAGGCAACACTAACCAAGAGTCATGTGCTGAGCACGCCTTTGCACTGGATTTAGAAAAGCTCAACAACAAAAGGGATTTTCCTTGCACCTGTATCATTTAGAAGGCAATAAACTGACCTACCATTGGTATGATATATAATACAAAGAAAGCACTGTTGTAACAATAAAAGCCTGTTTTAATTTGTCTAGTTATACAAGAATTTGAAGGTTTTATCTGTTACAAAGTGAAATTCTCACCTTTTCATTCCATGGATATAAATAACTCCCACAATCTCAAAAAATGCGATGACAAGAAAAGGTATGGAGCCCACATAGCTGTTGAATATCTCCACCCAGTAGTTACCAGAACCCAGGGTGAAGATGAGGCCAATCAAGACCGATAGAAAACATACAGCAGCTAAAGAAGAAATTAAACGATCCATTTAAAGAGATCAATGAATTCCACAATGAAGTAGACCTGCTTAAAGAAGAACTACATGTACCTGTTAAGACTTCATGGGGGACCCACTTTGGGACCAGTTTGAGTTCACGCATGGGTGTCAGGACTCCTTCTATGTTGCCAAACATGGAGGAAAGACCCAAGGTGAAGAGCATGATAAAGAACAATATGGCCCAGACCTGAGATCCGGGCATCTCCAGGACAGCCTCTGTGAATACGATAAAGGCCAGGCCCGTTCCTGAAGCACTCTTAAGGAGAAAGAAGAAAGTTAGACACGAAAAAAAATTTAAAAATCCTGTTCAAATGATATCTTTAGGCCCACACTGGAAAAAGGTAGACAGGACGTAATGTGTGGTAGGGTGAATACAGGAAATCTGAGTACCTGATCAAGAAAGTTCTGTAGCTCACAGACTCTTAGTGGCAAAGCAGATATCTCCCCTGGATGGGTCAAATTTAAATGATCGAACCACTGGTTGTAGTTTTCCAGAGTCATGTTTTTGTCTGCGATATCAAAGTGGTTGGTCAGAGTCAAGATGTTGCTGCAGAGAAGATCGGGGAAAATCATTTCTTCAAATTTTACTAGACCAGACTTCAATGCAACCACAGATATCCATAATAACATACTCTTCTAGACAAGTGTTGAAAGCAGATTTGGCTTTAAATCCCAGAATGGCAAAAATGGGAATTGATGCATAAATCGATGTCGCACTGTTTGTTATTCCAACAACAAGGGCATCTCTTTCACAGTTATTTCTGAAACACAAGAAGAAGAAATAAGGCATTGCTTTAAAAATAATCACCCCGGCCAGATGTGTGTTTCACGCCTCACTTCTCTGGGTTATAGCTTGAGAATGCTATGAGGCCGCCGAATGCTATAGAAAGAGAAAAGAAGATCTGGGTTGCAGCATCTAACCAAACCTTGGGGTTCTTCAGTATTTCCCACTGTAGCAAGAAAAAGCTACATATTAATCACTGTTTTTTCTGGGATCTTTTCTCAGATAGAAGATTTTTAAAATCAAAAGCAAACTCACATCAGGAGTGAAGAGATACACCAGGCCGTCAGTAGCTCCCGGCAGAGTGAGGGCGCGGATTAGGAATATGGTCAGGACCAAGTAGGGGAATGTAGCTGTAAAATAAACAGCCTGAAAACGTTCAAAATGAACAATAAGAGATTCTGGTTGTCTGATAATTTAGAATTAGCTGTTATTTATTAGTAGCAGGAATGGGCTGGTAAATGAGTGGGAATCTCCTAGGTATATATAGAAAAGTAAAAAAAAACAACAAAAAAATAGAATTGCTTTTATATATTGTAGCTATATGTTACTCAGTTAAATGCTATTTTTCTGTAATCTGTTTTATTTTTTGTAAAATATCTAAAAACGGTTAAAAATAAACTAAAATCACAGCTACATTTTTGGACCCCAAAGGTTAAGACTTAGTTCCTTTTTGTACCCATAAACCGAGCATCACTTTACCTACTATAAAAGCTTTTCGTGAATTATACTAAATACTAATTGAAAAATATGTTTATGTATTTTATATACCTTCACATTTCACCCAAGTTTGAACTCTTATTCAATATGATAGATTAAGAGCTCAGATTGTACCATAATAATTGTGAGTGACCTTGAAGCCAGATTAGATTGTATTTATTTTATTATAAGGTAGATTGTATTTGATTGATACATATTACCCTATTTCCTTAAAGTAATCTAAGAAGATTACAGAAAAGTGTTGTTATGACACCTGTGGGTACACAATCCCCCCTCAAGTGCCGATTGATGCACAGAAACATCAAACTTGAGCCTGAAAACATACAAGTTAACTAAAAAAAATAAAAACTGTTAAATGTGTAAAAAAAACTCCAACTTAGTAGTACAGGTAGAGCAGCCTCGTCCGGATCTCACTCTACTTTTTAGAGAGTAAGAAAGTAGAACATAATATAAAAAGTTATGTTAGCTGCAGATAATGTTTGCACACTATACATTTTAATACTTGAATAGCAGTGTTAGTTAAGATCAGCAGAGCGTTTATACTTTTTATACTTGTCAATAGCATCACATAAAATGTTGGGAATTCTCCAAACTCAACTTGAATAAAACTTAAAGCCACTGTCCAACCTATTTCTTTAATGGATCCAAAATTACTTGTAACAATATACTCTATTTGATGAACATTTATTTTAGTAGTTATTTTAGTTAGCATTTGGGGTAAATAACATATGCTATGACCTATAGTTGTAGCTCTGTCCAGCCAAAACAGCAAAGAGTGAGTACATTGAAACTTGCAGGGTTTAGATAGTTGACAATGTAAAAAACACAAGAGTTGGTGAAGATTTTAATGTGGCGGTTGCTTGGAGATGTCAAGAGAGAGCTAAGCAACTAGCGTTGTAGTCGAGACCACCAATCAAGGCCAAGTAGTACCAAGACTGAGACAAGGCCAAGACCATATAATGTCTAGGTCTTGTCTCTGTACTCATTAGTCTCAGTTGGTTTGGTCTTGACTACAGTATTATATGCTACAAAGAGCTTCAGCTTCTGACTCATCCTGTTCATGGTTCGCATCTAGATCACAGCAATTACTCTGCTATACTCTAACGATATGTTACAATGACTTAAAGATGTTTCATTTTGACTTTCAGCAGTTGCTCATTATTGTCCGGATTTTAAATTCATTTTAGCTTTTGCTAATGGTGTTAGCCCTAGTTAATAGAGTAAAAGGTTGATTATATACTGATAACATTTTCTTTTATTTTAACAAATATCTTGTGTGTAACGACTCATGAAAACTTTGAGGCAGTGATGCATTGTGGCATTGCATTTGCACTGCTCTTATTGCACTATGTCATTTGCACTATGTCATTTTGCATTTTGCACTATATCACTATGCCCACTCT
>JAUZNJ010040234.1:0-10437 GCA_034780135.1 Jordanella pulchra | reverse complement strand
GTAATTGTCTTTGTTAAATTACTTTGGACCTCAAATTGAAAGATACTGCTGATTTAAGTTTTGAACATTTCCATTTACTTTTGAAGATATTCCCTCAGCTATGGAAAAACATGAGGTGGTTCCAATAATGGTGAGCAGGACTGTAGGAGCAAAGATCAGGTTGGTCTAAGTTTTGACCAAGTTTGATGCCAATGGTGCGATATTTGTGACCGTGACAGTGAGTTAAAAATCTTTTATGGTTCTAAATTTTCCTCTCTCTCTCACTCAGTCTAACGGCTCGTCAGTTACACTGTAAATTTTCAAAAAATCGAAAACTTTGGCTTACTAGGAGACAAGTTGTGGACAAACCGTAATTTGTATTGACGTGCTATCTTCACCACGGAAGAGATCACGGACGTAGCTACAAAATAAAATTTGAATGGAGTTTCTACGTCAATTTATGACGACAGTGAAGATCTGCAAAAATAGGGCATTTTGATGTTTTTTTTCCCCTTCGCTCCATTTTCTATGGGGTTTTTGGGGCCGGTTTTTCGTGTTTTTGTCACCATGGTAACTCCGAATCCCAACAAAAGTAGTACCTCCCTTCCCGTGAACGAGCCGCATGTTTTGATACTTCATTTGTGGGTGTGCACGTAGCGGTACGAGCCACATTAACGGTCGAAAAAATGTTATAATAATAAAGAGACCTTATTGGGTGTAGAACAAAAGGGTGCCTCCATGCATTCGTTATGGCAGACCCCAATAAAATATCTGTCTGACTGTCGGGCTCAGAAAGTGACAGAACCATATCGGAAGTTGCACTATTTCTGACGGCTGTAAATCATTTCACCATGCAACCTGAGAACGTGCAACAACGTCCCAGCTGCTATCCATCTCTAGCGCACAGACTGGCTTGAATCTCTTGAGTCTTGAGTCAGAAAATACTTAGTATTTCTTTGTTTGATGCAAGAGATTGTAAAACATCTCTTTCTTTCTAAAAAAATTATGCTGTCTGCTACAACTTAGCATTATTCTCTTGTATTTTGTGGCGAAAGTAATTGATTCAAGCAAATAGTGAATTTTTTTGTTTGTTTTGAACCCATTCAGGAATACAAGGTTGCCTGAAACAATTTGCAGAAAACAGGAGGCATCTTGAAAAGAAAAAAAATTGAAAAGAAAAAAAATATTTCAACATGGGAATTTAATAGTCACTTTACTGTATTATTATTATTAAGTATACTGACTTGAAAGTTTGTCCATTCTGCAACTTTCTGGAGTTTTCTCATATTTTTTTCGATCTTACACAGTTTTGCAGTAAATCCCAAAGACAGCATCAATCTGTGGATTAAAATATACTTACATGAGATGCTGCATCGTGAGGAGGTTCAGGGGCTCAGTTACGAACCCTTAAAGTTGCTGGATATTTACAGCCTTCAAGGATCAAAACCTGGCTTCATGTTGAAACAACAGGCAAAACCATAGCAAGGAATGAACTGAGCTTTCTCCTTTGATTCTGCAGCAGCTGAAAAGCAGCCGAGCAACAGAAGAGGGGAAGGTGGGGGGGGTTAGGTTGATCCCTTCCAAGGCTAGAAACACCAGTAGGAGTCAGCAGGATCTAAACATGGAAATTTCCAGTCGACACTGAACTCAATGCCTGTCAACCTTCACCCAGCTTCTGCCAAATTTCCATTTCTCAGTCTCTGGTTGAATTAAAATCTTTGTCTCACTCTGTCTTTTATTAATATATCATAGTCCTCGACTGAAGGAAAGTAACAGCAGTGAGTAAAGGAATGATGGAGGAATGTCACATAAGTTCAACACACATAAGGAGAGAGCTATGGACAGCTGGTAATTCTGTTTTACTTTGGTTTCATGGGAAGGTTGACCTTTGGGCTAAACTTGGCATCACAATAGAGTTCCTCACTTTAAACACATGACTTAGCATCAGAATGAGAAACAGCGGACAGTCCAGGCCTCAGCAATAGATATTTATGTCGCCTTGCAAAAGCAATATTACCCCTCAAACATTTCCCATGGTTTATCAGGATACACATCTGTGTGTTTTCTTGGGCTCGTATGTGGCTAATAAATACAAAGTAGAACCTATTTTTAAAAGTGGTATACATTGATTGCTCTTTACACCCCTAAATATATCCCAGTCCAGCTAAGTGTCTCATAAGACATAATTATTGCATCATGTATACTACTTGATGCAGCATACAGGCCAGAAAGAAAAGTTGTTGAGAACATAAAAGCAGAGTTTAGTTATGAAGAAATATCCCTCCTTTGGAGATCTCGTGAGCACTTTTCATTCTATCATGTGGATATATACATGTATTATACATCTGTGCAGCCTTGAAGACACCTTCTTCCTAAACTTGACCAACAGACGACAGGCAGGGCAATTATCAGAGAAACAGCAAAGTGCCCTATGCACCTTTTTTTCTGTAAAATACGGACACAGCGAGTTTGATGTTTTTTGTGTGAGACTTCTGTTCAGTTCTTCCTCAGTTCTAACTGATGGATCTCTGTGCTTCCCAGCATCAACTGAAGAAACCTCTTGGAGGAGAGACAAAACGTCTTCTAGAAAACTTCCAGTTCAGTTTCCTAAACAGAACTTTCCAAGCGTGACCATGACCTGGATGACTGAGAACTGTAACAGATATGTAAGATAAAACCCTAATCACAGATTATCACGGATCCAACACCCAATACCATCATGCAGTTAAAGTAGAGATTAACCAAACTGAAAGTTATTACAGTATTTTCTATGTTTTATTTGTCTATCACATCAAATGCAATTAAAACACATTGAAATTTGAGGCTATGTGGAAGGATTAAGATTGTTGAACCCTGACAACACTATCTGGCATACAGCTGATACTGTTGAAAACCTTCTGATCAAGGTCTGCTTCAGAGAAGCAGATAAAAGGTCAACGTTTGTGGAGATATGAAGGACCACTGGACCTCTTGGCAGCAACGGTTTCTACTGACAGTTACACAGTCACACCTTCTAAATATGGAAGACAATGCGTCTTCACAGAGAGAGAGTAGAGAAGGAAAACTTAACAACCTCTCAAGGTATTTACCTTTAAAATTTAACAGATATATACAGTAACAGCTAAATTCAGTGACAACATACCTGATTTTCCAAGATGAGTGATGATAAAGGAGAGAAGTGGATTCTTCATCCTTCCCTAAAGGTTCTCTAAAGGGTTTAGAATTTTAGAATCTTGTTTTCAACAACTAAGAAGTTGGTGATACTACATCAAGTGGCAAAGAACAGTTTTATACCTAAACAATTCTGAAGAAAAAAAAGGAACCCCCCACACATCAATAGGTTTGTCATATTCAAAAGGTTAGGAAGTGACTGAATCGTTTTATTCAAAGATTGAGTTATTTCATGAATGTTCCAAGAATCTCAATTTTAACCAGATAAACTTTGATTTACTATGCAGTGAACAAAGTATAAGGGGTTTGAGATTTAAAAGAAAAGCTTATCAAAATCCAACAGGAACCACTAGAGAACAAACAGCTAGGTGTTCTGATTTATTTGTTAATTTTGGTCATTGTTATTCTGTTGCTAAAACGTTTTTTAGCTAAAACCTGGAGCTTAGAATTAATTTATCTGATTTGAAGACATCTGCCAGTTGTGCTCCTGTTTCCTGTATATTTCATATGCAGCTCATATATGCCAGGCCAGAAGTCTCAGGAGAGGCTCCCAGACTTCCCTCTCTGCAGACTCCTCCACCAGTTCCTATGGGGGAAGCCTGAGGCGTTCCAGAGCCAGCCAAGACAGATAGATCCTCTAGCTTTTCCTGGGCCATCTCCTGAGTTTGGTACAGACATACTTGGAACACCTCTGAACACCACCATGTAACGTGGTGGACTGAGGACCCAGAATTCAAACCAGACCACTTTATTGAAAAGTGCAACTGGAACAAGAACGGCAGTGAGCATCAGCCACAGTAACTGCAACCTCTAGCGGCAGATTTGACTGAGTGTCGAGCACTCCAAAACAGAATCAATCTCAAAGGGTTTTTAGAGGAGAGCCCAGATGAGTGGGGACCGGATGGTGTGTGACCTAACCATGAGAAGGGAAGCAAGAACAGGAACTCTGCAGGTGAGTTAACTGACTTGAGGTTCTAACATGTACTGGAAACAAGTCAGACTTATACTAGCAACACAGACCAAACACCGGCTTCTCTTGAGCAGCCATATATATAATATATATAGTTGAAAGTTAATATTTCTGAGTGTCAAGGCAGAGATGTGAGAGCACAAAATATAATATATATAAAATACAATATCTATATATATATATCTATATAGATATATATAGATATATATATATATATATTGTAGGTATATACAGAAAACCCTTCCTCCACTGCTCTGGTGGCACCAACATTCTTAGGACAGTGTAGCTGTTTTTGCTTCCCTCTGTTGTGTCCATAGCTAAAATAATAGCCCAAGCTTAAGCTCCAAGTTTTGTGATGGCTGGCACAATTTTTGTTTTCAAATGAGAGAGTAAGCATGAATCTCTAATGACAAACTAAGCCATGTGTGTGTTTGGATCACTGGGTTCTCAGCTATGCAGTGAAAAAAAACATTTATGAGCATTTTCAAACCATTTCTGCAGCCATTACACATTAATATTGCAAAACCTGCAAGCAACTCTTCTGTGTCTGACTCACACAGTTAAAAGTAATCATCTAGTCTTTTAAAAAACCCCAAACAGACATGAGCTTCGGTGCATTACATAAAAAAAAATCATATGAGAACCACAAAGGTTTTATTTAGATTTGAAGTGACAAACTTAAAAAAATGTGTCTGTTTTTATGAAGCTCTTGAGAGGACGTGTTGTGAACTGGCACCTAATAATTAAACCGAAATGAATTGGACATGTTTTTGGCACTGGAGATGGGTCAACCTTTCTGGCTTTGCTTCCAGTGCCCATGTCTATCTGTGGATGTGGGAATGCATTTAGACACTTATGGTTTAGGGTGAGAGAGGTGGATTTAAATGCACAGTAGTCCAACAGGGAACAAAATTACATCTGAGCAGGAGGGGGTATGGCATGGGTTCTTTCATACCTCTGTTCTCTCCTTGGCCTAAGAGGTTGGACAATCTTGATTGTGATATCCAAGCAGCCATAGGTATGTGAGCACGATGTTGATATGGGGACCTGGAATGGTTGTGACTGGCTGGGGGCTGGACAGGCTCTTTGGTGGGTTGGCTACCTACTCTGGCATCTGGGGGAGCGGGTGTGCAGTTTCCAGAGGAATGCCGTGGAGGGGCTGGCCGGCACTGTTGGGGGAGGTTGTCCCTGCCACTGCATGGTTCTGGAGTGGTGTTTGGGGCTAGTCCTGGACTCTCCTTCCCTTTGGTATTGCCCATTTCTGGCCCCTTTTTTTGGCTGCCCCTAGACCCAGGAGGATAGTGTATGAATGGGGAATGTAAGAATATGTTTAGGGTCTGCCCCTGTGTGCGTCTCCGTTGTGCGTCTGTACATGTTCATATGGGTGCTATGGTGGGACATTTTGAATATGACTGGATGGATGCGAGGTTGTCCTTGTCTGCTTGTCAGGTTGGGTGTTTACCCCTACCTACCTACCCTTCCACCTCCAGTGTATAAGATTTTAATTCCCAAATTACTTTCAATAAAGTTTCACATACAAATGGAACCTTATGACAGAATCATAATGGTCTGCTTGTGAAAGCAAAGCTGTTGGGCTACCATCTACAGTAGCTCCGGGACATCTATTCCCAGAGACATATTATCAAAACAGGAAAAGAAAAACAAGATAAATAAATAAATAAATTCAATGTTTTGAGTTTATCTTAAATGTTGTGCATTAACCAAGCTGTCAAACCAATCATCTAGGCTTTTCCAAGTAGCATAAAAATATGGTAATTCTAGTGTGTGCAAATAACTAAATATGCAGAAATAAAGAAAAAAAAGATCTTTTTACTTTTCTTTTAGCAAAAAGAAATATATTAGTGATCAAAAAGGTTAATTCTGAAATACAATGTGGTTTTAGTAAAGTGTATACAACTTTTTGGTTTCAAATGAACGTGTGTATTAATTTTAAGCTCATTAAAAAAAGGTTCAAACTGTCTGAATTTGTCTTAAAAATTTGCATTAATCTATTTTCTATTTTTCTACAAATTGATGATAAATATACAACTGATTTTTTTGAACAGAAAAAAAAAAGTAAAAAACACCAGATCCATCTGTGTACATACACTTTATTGGAACAAATTAAGGTTGTTAGGCTTGTCCTATCAATTAGTCAGAGAACAGTATTTACTGGGAAACAGTAGGAATCTACAGGACTGACATCAGAACTCTGACTATCTGCTTACAAATAATCTGCAGGCAACATTAATGTGCATGGTGAAAAAAATGAAAAGAGTATGTAATTTACAGAGTTACTGCTTGCAGTAATGTGAAATCGTAATCTCTAACTAGCTCATATTGGAAAAAAAACCTTTTCATTGGAAAATCGGATTGTGATTTTTACTTGATCCATTACAGTTACCTTAGAGAAACGGTACAAAGACAGGACAGGGTTGCTTTTCTATGACAAAAACAGGAATCCTATTTAGAAGGCCACAACAAATAGAGCTTTATAGGCCCAACTGGGAAAAAACAACAGAACGAGCAATACAATAAATAAACAATAAATTAAAATTTCAAAACAGCAACTAAAAGCCTTCCACATGTGGCGTCAAGGAGCAAGAGGCACATTGTTTAAAAGTAGTCCTAACGAATAAGTTATTAACAAGATAAGAAGCTTCGCTCTGCCACAAGACTGCTAAAATCTGATACTTTGACACCAAAAACATGAATGTTAATCAAAGCAAAAAATTGAACCTGGGTGCAGCTGATCATCAGTGGAAACATCTGAGTGGATAAAACCAACGGAGTCAGCGTCTCTTCATACAGTAGTAACAAGCAGAGCTGGTTTGGCTCATAATAGAAAATAAAGTCATCCACCACCAACCCTCCCACCCAAAAAAAAAGAGAACTGAAAACGAAAGATAGAAGAAAAGACAGGAAATCGATTCAAAAAAGTAAAACAATGAATACAAACAGTGCAGGCAACTAAAAAAATTCAGGAAAAGCATAGGTAGAAACAAACTGTACAAACATAAACTCAATAAACAAAATTAATTTGGGGAAATTTACACTGGATTATTTAAAATCTGTTAATATACTTTTTTTTAATCCAAAACTATATGAGCTTTTGAAAAATAAATCTGAAAAGGGGCAATTGGTTTGTGAAGTTCAGACGGCAAGCCTCTAATTGATGTGTAGAAAAGAATCAATCAAAGGCACGTGGTTGATTTCTGCTATTGGTAAAGATCTGACCTGAAATACTGATTTTAGTCAATTACCTTTTTATATTCTACAGAATATAGAAGGCAGCTGCAACTTTCCAGCTCCATTATTATCTACAACAGAGGAAGCAAAATCTTTGTTACTTTCCTGTTATCTGCAAGTGGTCTTTCTCCATCTGCCAATCAAATTTGTTATCTGGTACAATTTCTTTTTAGAAAGGTTTTACATCTCAGTGATTCTTCTGACTTCATTCTCAGTCAATTTATTGTCTTTCATCAGTAACGGCTGTCGCAACAAAAACTGCTGTAACTGTAACATGGTTGTGTTTACTCTGATGCATTTACTGACTGGAAAAAAGATTGGATCTTCAAGTTTGAAATAAGCCAGTCTAACAGTAAAACAATGTTGCTTTTCATGTCCTTTGAAAATTTTTCTTTGCTTATATTTTTTCAATGGAAATTTGTTTAAATTTTTTAGAGTTTTTTTAATGTCCGGACTGATCTTCTTGTTTCGTATTCGTCATTTACTACTGAATGGTCCTGTTTGTTATCATAAAAAGAATCTGTTGATTCCTACAAGAATCATAAAGATACCTTTAAATAAAATGTTTAGAGGAAGTGATCAAACTCATTTTGGGCAACTTAAACAGTGAAAATAACATTTAAAAATATATCATCAGCATTTGAGAAAATCAGCCAATAAGCTGTTTTTTTAGCAAATAAAGAAAAAGCAAGAGTCTCAATGGTCCTTGAAAGATCACGGCAGCAATCATGTACTGCAGCAAAATCCCTGTAAAAACACAACAACCAGGAAATAGAGTAAGACTTGAACCAAAGGTTTAAAACAGAAGCAAAAAAGAGAAGCCAGTAATTAAAAACACAACGATAGAGTCACCATATGTGTATCCTGTCAGTAAGACTTGAAATAAAACAAAAATGATTCAACAGTGTCAACATTTAAGGTGAAATATTCCTTCTTAATGGGAATGGGAATGTGCTGCTCAGTTTGTCCAGATAACATCCTTTAACAAAGCAAACAATTTGTTTTTCCATACATGGAATGCGTCTTTCTTTCAAAGTGTTAAATCCAAGAAAGAAAATCAATCAATGGAAAAAGTTTTCATGTGTGCTGCATTCCACATTCTTCTCACAATTTCCTTCCATACTGGTGTGGCATCCATCTTCTCCCGGTGAGAGGTCGACCTTATTCACAAGAAACGTGGTCAGATTTTTTAACATCGATTTCTCTCGTCTTTCCAGCGATGTTAAAGTTTGGGTCCCAATATTTCATTGGCATCTCTTGGTCTTAGATAAAAATAACTTGTTTTATTTATTCAGAAAAACAAAAATCATGGACAAGTTTTTCCGGCTTTCCCTTCATGAATCAAGACAATATCACTCCTGGTACCGGGGTCATAGGTCCGTCACCTTGTTTTCCACAGCAGCAGCAATCTGTTGGAGTCTGTAACCGAGCTGCATCTTTTGAGCGGTAGCATCTTCTTCCAAAGCCGTGATAATCTGACAACAAAATGCAAAGAGTCGGTTGATGAGACAAAAACAGGTACTGAACAAAACTGGAAATAAAACATTGTGATTTTGCAGCTACTTTTTATTTCTATATGTACATTTTGCATATAAAACAGATTTAAAATAAATCCCAAACACTAATAACATTTATAAAAATGCAAAAGAATTGCAAACAACTGAAGACCATAAACAAACAAAAGTGTATCCTGGATAATAATTCTATGTTCAGCCAATTTAGGCAAAATCTAAAACAACCAATGAATAAAATTCATCAGACAAGTTTATATATTCAAAGTTTTATTTCAAAAGCAGCAAAAAAAATGTAGATTTGTTTTACAGATCTTACCAAGCAGGCCTTACATGCACACCCGCACAGGAAAAAAATAAAAACTATAGCTAAAGACAAAAAAAAGACTCCTTTGTTTGTAATGCAATAACAGGGGAAATACATCATATGACATCATATTTCAGAGAACTCCTGTAATACTCACTTGATCATAGTATTTGTTGATGTACTTGTACAGCTCATGTAAAGCCACATGGCAGTTGACCTCTGCGGCATAATTCTGTTCAGGGACAGGAAAACATTTCAGTGTTTAATGTTTTAAGGATCCTGCTCAACTATCAGTTGTAGAAACTATTTACGTACACGAGAGAGTTCTGCAAGGGCTGAGTTCATCTCCTGGTCACTTGCAGAAATGGTCTGTTTGATGTCAGCATAGTACCTACAGGAGCAAGAGAAGAGGAGCACAACACTCTGTTATAAAGAGACCAATAAGCTGAATAAATGCTATTATACAGGATAAAAAGATTAGTTACTATTGCTAAACTGTATTTTCTTTATAATTTAGTGTTTCTCTAAAAAGCTGAAAAATCTATAATACAGCAGATTCTCATATAAATAGGAAATCTAAAAGTTTATATGGTGGTTACTTTTAAACTAATCCTATAAGGTCGATGAAAGCAGCTAATTTGTTGGACAGACTCCTGCTCAGTGATGCTTTAACATATCGCTAGTGTAATCTGCATGGTTTAATGTGCAGCTGACAGCAGAAACTGTAGCAGTCTGCTTGCAGACTATCCATGCATGGAAGCCCTGCAGGCTTCGTCTACCTTATGTCAGCTACTAACAGATGTCCTCAGCTTCCCTCCCTCTTCTCTCCTCCTAAGAGTTTTTTGTGCCCGGGGTGAATGGGGCGACTGGCTGCTATATTCTTACCTCTCCACCATCTGTTTGTAACGTGGGATGTCTCTTGCATACAGCAACTTGTTGATGGGAGAATCCTGAACAAAGCAGATATATTAAGACCAGAAATATCAGATTAATGGGCAACATAGTTCAAGTTAAATGAAAGGAATAACCAACTCTGTTCTCTGTGCACAACATTGCTTTGAGCTTCATTAATACAACCTATTGAAGGAAGGAAGGAAGGCAGGAAGGAAGGAAGGAAGGAAGGAAGGAAGGAAGGAAGGAAGGCAGGAAGGAAGGCAGGAAGGAAGGAAGGAAGGAAGGAAGGAAGGAAGGAAGGAAGGAAGGCAGGAAGGAAGGAAGGAAGGAAGGAAGGAAGGAAGGAAGGAAGGAAG
>JAUZNJ010040233.1:0-10437 GCA_034780135.1 Jordanella pulchra | reverse complement strand
AACAAAACACCTCAACCAATACTGTAGCCTGCAATTAAAGCAATAAATAGTCAGAAAAGTGTCTGAAAACGGTTCTGGTTCAAACTGACCTGAAAGGCAAAAACTAAACAAAGCTGCTGCTGATTACATTTGTATGTGTAGACGAAAAAAAAGTTTGCATTTAATTTCATAAGTACATACAAGGTTTATAGAAGGTGCATAGTTTGATATACTCTATAAACCGTTCTATGTGTAATTTGTTTTCTACTGTTTGGAAGGCTTTTTTGGTTACATAAAGCAGCAGTTTTCCGAGTGTTGAATTTTCTTCGACTTATTAGTTACGGTTGTATTTCTCTGATCTTTATTCAAAATTTGCTTATGTTCTCAAAACAGGTTTCTGAAGCATCAAAAAATTTGTATTGTAGTATGTCCATAAAAGCATTAAATGAAATGATTGATATTGACTTAAAGCAAGACTTTTATTTATTTATTTATTCTAAATTTTTATTAAGTAAATAAAAGAGAATCTCCTTAGCTATGCACTCTTAGTGTGGTATGGCAGCTGCACTGCATCTGAGAAGAAACAATCACAGTAAGTCATCAAAACAGTGGATCATCGGCATAGAGATGATCTGCTGAGTCTGTTGAGTCTCCTCCAACAGGCCACAAATATCTGCGCTGACTCAGCATATCGACAACACTCTCTCTTCTTACCAGACTGCGGGTTATGTTTATTCATTATTTTATCATTTTCTTATAAGTCCACACAACAGACATAAACAGCTTTATCCTCCATGGCTTTGAAGAAACCACTGTGCAAACATAGATACACACCCACACACTAGGACCTCCCTCTCCAATAAATTGACCACTTCACAATTTTTTGCATTAATATTGATACAGAGTATTTATTTAAGAGCATATCTTTACTAGATTGTCTAATAGTCTAATAAAATCTAGCTAAAAGGATAAGCTATCATGACAATAACCCTCTTGTTTAGCTGTTGTTCTTCTTTTTCTTATTCGTATGATGTATTTATCTTAACGCTTTTTAAACATTTTTACCATGGTGCCATGTGAGAAGAGGCAGTAGGTAAGTGATTGATAGGTATTATATTTTGATTATGGAGAACAATAAGTAACAACATTATATTTGATAAAAAAACAACAAAAAAACAAAAAGAGGACACAATTATCTGTGGCTGCCATTCTTCTCTGATCTGATCATAATTTCTTGATCGTGTCGGGTGTTACCTCCAGTTCTCAGGCATCTTTTCCTGGATTTTAATTTACTCTGTAGCTTTTTAATCTTTTCAAATATGAAATAAACTTTCTCAGTTACTTCTGAAATGTTGGTTTTAATCGTCGTTTTCCCACATAAAATAGAAAAATATTTCACGAAACCTCTAATGCGCTTTTTACATAACTCTGTATTGTGTTAATAGTGTAACCTAAATCAATAAATAAGTATTAGCAAGTATTTTTCACATCTGTGGTGTTTCTAACAATCAGGAAAAAATGAATTGAAGCATTCATCACACTCTTATCAGGAATTTCACTCCTTTGACAAAAAGGTAGAAAGGACTTTTCGTTTTACATTGGTTTAGTTGCACTGAAAGACCAATACTTCTGCACCTGATAAAGCGGAAATAAGTTATTTTCTTCATATTGCTGAGATATTCAATTCCTCTTTTGTTAAATATCGAGCAGCTTTATGTCACTCAACAGCAAGCTTTTTACACAAATGAAACATTAAACTTTTATTGAAGAACAGGACTGTAAAAAATATCATACAATATAGTTTCATTGAAATAAAAAGAATGTTGCTTCTACATTCCAATATATATTCTTTTGTTTAAAGTATATTTTGAAAAAAAAAACATGCTTCTTTTCTTCAGTACCCCAAGATAAACCTTTTACAGTTCTGTGTTGAATGCTCAAGGCCTCCAACCATAGACTTCATGGTTTACGCTGGGTTTCAAAAGTTGAGGTATATAAAAAACAGAAACCCTCTTGGCCTAATTGCTCTCAGTGGGAAGTAAACAGTTATTAACGTATGGCAAGCAGGACGCAGGGGTTTCAGACTGGGAGGGAGGTGGGAGGTGAATACGGGAGGTACATGTCAAATGAGAATGAAAGAGATGAAGGGTGATGAAAAGGAAAACTGGGAATGGGAGAAAAACTGTGCAGAAGTAAGCACAACAAAGAAATCTCCTCGTTGTTACAAAGTTAGCTGCCTTTCAGGATTTCCGACACTATAACAATTGTTTCATATTCTCACTCATACTTCTTTATCTGTCTCTCCATTCCACAGCACCTCATCTCCTTAGAGGAGTACCCATCACCTCCACCCCATCTCAGTTTTTTCCCTCTTTCTCTCTCTCCTTTAATTTTCTCTTCTTTGAATAATTTACTGCAGCAGGGGAGAGTGGAAGTGCGTTTATTTTGTGTGTGTTTGCGCTTTAAACAGAATGCTTAATGATCGCCGATGGGAGAGACACTGCATTAATCCCATTTATGTTGAGACCTTTTAGATGTACTGACACCCGTGGCAGACAAGCGGGGCAAAGGCAATGTATGAGTGTGTGCTAGTGTGTGTGTGTTTCACAAATGATCCCCCTTCATAGATGTGTGGAAGAGCCCCCATATCACTCTCACACTGTATATGTAGGTGGGGGTAGATAGGATCAAAATGCCAACACTCTGCATATACCTCCACTAGTGATCAAGGCAAGGCCTTTGGGGCATCCCCCTACTCAGTAGATTCGAAAAAGCTTCTTATGAAATTCCTATTTTTCAAAGTGTGCTCTTCATACTGTTTTTGCATTTCCAAAAATGTGCCAACAGCTTTGAAAGTTTAGAATTTTTTTTGTCCAAAGGTGCCTCATGTCAATGAAGAAAAAAAAGAGAGAGAGAGAAAATGAAAGAAGCAATTTCATTGTGTTGCATTGTTTGCTTTAGGCATGGGCTACACAGAGAAGTCAAAAAATGGCTCAAATTCATTTGGAAGCATTTATATTTAATCTATACTTGTGGTGATATCTAAATGCAAACAGCTTGCAACAAGATTACACTATGTCCTTAAAAGACTACAAGATTGAAGTAAAAATAATCTCTTTGACTATTAAGAAATTGGCTTTTAAAAACATCTCTAAAACTTTACAGAGATGTACCACCCATGTTAGGAACACTAGATAAGGTATAGTTTCCTTTTTTTCCTATTTGTTAATTATTTTTTGTCATGTATCATAAAAAGAGTGCAGAGTCCAAATCTGAACAAAAACAAAACTTGGGACTGAAATCTGCAGACCAGAGTTTCCCCTTTAATTTCCATTATCTAAATTAAAAATAGCAAACAGCCTTGAAAATCCATTGATCAATATATCTTTACCAGAGGTGGAGCAATACATTAATCTTATCAGATAAGGCAGTAGATAATAATACTTTCACGAAACAGGAGAAAACAAGTCCACTTTCCTCTTTAAATAAATAGATTTAAGATTGTTCAGTTTAGAAGATTTTTTTCTAATATTCTGTAATGACCACAGAATAATTGGATTCAGGATTCCATATGAAGTTCATTTTTATGCTTTTACTGTTACAAAATTTACCTGAATGTTACAAAAGCATAAAAATCCTCCTATTCAATGTTATCAGAAACTGTCTCTGGTCAGTGTATCGTAGAACGACCCTGTCTGATCAGTTTAAGTAGCTCTAGGAGACTTTGAACTAATGATGTAATGCATTAACGAATACTTGATAATTGTCCAATACAGTAGTCATTTTATTTATTGCAGCAATGAAGCTATAAATAAAATGCTAACTAATAAGGGTTAGCGGGTGGCAGTATTTGTCCCAATGTTTTCAAATCTACTAATTACTGAATTTGTACTGTAACTTCCTTGATGGGGATTTTGTGAGTGAGTGTTGTCAGGCAGCCTGAAAGGAAGCATTTGACCTATCAGCTTAACTATATTTGATTAATTTAAAAAACAAACGAACAAAAAAAAAAAAAAACACTAAAAAAGGTTAAACTCGGAATTCAACCAAACAACTAAAGTTTATATATTCAATATTCTAAAGAATATCTGCTAAGTGTAAAAGTGTCCAGCTCAGATTTAGTCAAAGTATTTAAGCAATTTGAGATTCAAATGCAATCCAGTGTTATTAAAATTGGGAAATAAACCACTAGTTTAGGGCTAATAGGGAACTATAGATCATTTACAAATTTTATCATCACCAACCCACACATTCAGTTCTAATAAATGCATCAGTTCTCTTCCATCACTCTGTCACTTTGTTTTCCTTAATGCCTCGTGAACATTACAGAAGTTGTGTAGGTTACAAGATTCTAAAGCTGAGTGTTGCTGGGCAGCTGAATAAGAAGTATTGATTGGTCAAATCTGAAACCACACCACAATGAAGATCTATGACAACTCGACTTTCTTACTTGTATCAAACGGGATTTACTCTACACTACGTTTTAATACTTTCTTACACTGAGTTAATCAGAATGCTGATGACTAATTAAACAGCCTTTTCACAGAATCAACCCCCTAAGATTGGAACATTTTAATATAAGGAGATATTTTTACCACAAGCTCTTGTTACAGCTGTGATTTTACACACAGAATATTTTGTAAGTCCCTCTTTTCCTGCGAAAACGGCAATGTAATGACATCTTCGATGAAAGGGGACCTTAGGGAACATCTTTCAGCATTTTCTGTCTTTTATTAGTCAATTCTTATCCTCTTGGCTTTGGAAAAGGTCCACAATATATTAAGGATATTCTGTTTCAGTCCCTGGATATTAATAGGGATTGGAAAATGGGAAATTTGATGCTGTCCTCCAAGGTGCAGCTTTTTGTGCCTTGTTGCTTATGACAGTGCTTCATCCCGGTGAAGACCACTGTGACAGGTAGTACCATGGTCAGTAAGGAGTACTTATCTATATTTTCAATTTTTTTACCTATTTTGGTTGTTTCCTTCGGGAATGTATAAACACAAGCCAAAGAGTTAAACAAATCCTTCAATACTAACATATATCTTTTAGTTTGTATTCAGAGTAAATAAGAGCTGTTAATCCTCATCTGCTTTTTGTCACAATTTTTAATGTTCCACAGCTACTGTATCTTAACAAGGAAGGTTTATGCCAAATACTAATCTTTCAGATGGTTTTACTTTAATTAATTTGTTTGTAAATTTCTTTATTGTTTGCCTCTGCGAATTGTTTATGGATTCTAAATAGACGGCACATTCTTCTGTGAGAAAACATATGGGAACCTAAAGTTTTATTTGAGTTTAAATATGAGAAATATTAAAACGCAACATATAGATCTTTAATGATTTTAGAATGTTTTTTTTTTTTCTTTGGATGCATGTGATTATAATTATTGTTCCCCCGCTCCATGCCAAAAGAAAACAAGTCATTCATTTGAGATTTTCTATGTAGTTTTCAGTCTTTCAGCCTTGAAGAAGTTACCTATAAACACTTTATTCAATAGATATATTCTTACCTGATAAAAGGCATTATTAACCTTAGTGCAGCTTTTTAATAAAGAGCTTTTCAAATGTTTTTCATATAATTTAATTTGTTTTACTTTTAATTTCTTCTACTTAGAAGTATCCATTGAATTGTACTCTACATTATGTACTTGGGAAAACTGCTCTAAAGATCCAAACAGCCATTTACTTAAGCCAGGGATCTGCAACCTGTAACTCTCTCTAATGCTGCATAAATGCACGTCAGCCCCCATGTTGTGGATCATTGTAATTGTGACAGAATATCCAGTTTTGCACTTTCATGTTTCCATATGTTTCCTAAAATAAAACACATTCTCAGTTTGGGGTTGGGCTGTCTGACTTTAATAAAATGACTACTGTATCGGACATTATTTTCAAATAAAACCAGGTAAATTCCATGAAACCAACTGTACTCCATCAAATCCACCCAAAAACTCAGAACTGAATCTGATGCCTGCTGGAAGAAGATTTTCATCATCGATTTCAACAGACTACCTTTTAGTTAATGCAAAATTTTAAAGCTCGGTTTCCTTAGATAGTACAGTAAGCTTTTAATGAATCTGTCTGATTTGATTGAATTGTCTTTATAAAGTCCTTGAGGTGATGTGTTTTGAACTGAGGCAAAATTAATAAGCCTAACTGGTTCCTTTAAGGCTTTAACTCAGTTCAATTTACAGTAGGTTATGTGCATATAATAACAATAAATAATCAATTCCTGAATACAAGATGATGAAAAATTGGCCAAAGCAATGATTAAAAGGTTAATAATTGCAGCAAGTCAAAGTCGTGACCACTGCACTAATTAAAAACATGGAGAAGAGAAACTTTCAGGGTAAAAAAGAGGTTTTATAAGGACACAGAGTAGAACTTAAAGCCATCTCCAGAAGAAATCCATATTGGCTCATTATCCTTGTGCTAAGGTAAGACATAGTTCTGCTATGTTCGACTGAACGTTTAGAGTAGTAAGCAAATGAAAGTAACATCCTTTACTAGCACTACTATGATCCAAACTGGCAGGGAGCAGAGAGCAAGCACAACAATCAATGCTCCTGTGTGAAAGTTCCTGAGACAAAACAGCATTGAAGGGCAGTAACTGGAAGGGCACTGGGTCTGGGGAAAAAAAGCTAGGTACAATTCAGAGGACTGAAGCTTATCCAGTTTATTTGCACTCGATCTCTAAAGGATGGGGCTGTTCGCTTGCTGTTAAAGGCTGCTGGTTGTGAAGATAGTTAGTGGTTGGGGATAAATTCCTGCATTAGGCAGGTGCAATGAAAGATAGTGGGGAAGTGTGAGTACCATTATCTGTGCCCCAGCTCTGCTGCCTATAGAGAGATATTACACCAAACCTGTGGGCTCCTTGTGTTGTCACAGACAGCATACTGCCACCAAAGTTCACTCCATTGGGGGGTCTTCAAAGTGTTTTTTGAATTGTCTTTTTTGTCTTCTTTCTACTGATTTGTGTGCCTAAATTTAGATTATTTAGCTGTAGTCTTGTGGTGGGAAATACATGGTTGACATTAGATCAACAGTTCTAGTTGAAGGTGGCACTTTATTACATGTTTTCTTGACAAATTGATTATGTACAGTATGTGGCGCCTTATATGCTGCAGTGCTGTGCTCCCTGCAGAGAACTATGTGGGCGTTTATTTGGTTTGACCGCTGATTTGGACAATGAATCAGGGACTGTTCTTTTCGTACATTAAATTGTTCACCACTTAAACCCAAAAAGTGTAATAAGAATAGTTAATTGCATCCCTCTTTTTTGAGATTTCTCTGCTGTAAATATATTCCAATAATTCAACCTAAGTTTCCATAGGTGCTTGATATGTCTCCGTCCTGGAGAATACCTTTTTTTAAAATATATGTAAATTAGGAGTAGTACCCTCAGAACGGTTGGTCTGGTCTAATCCAAAGCTCTTTGTGAGGATCCTGAAGACTACAAGGAAGCTTTGTCAAACAATCTTTTTATGTTTAGTTAACTTTGAGAAAGGACACAGCAGGAAAGCTCATGGTTTGCACTAAAGAAAGTGCTTGTGGATATTAAGTTAGGTTAAAAAGTCTGACTGGTTTCTGTGGAGCTGTTTTATCAATGACTTTTTCTTACTTTGTTGGGACATATATTCAGGTTCTGATACATGGGGGAGAGTTTGTAGTTTCTTCTTACTTTTTTCAGACAGTTTGTAGTTGGCTTCAGTATGCAATGTGCCCCAAGATGAGCCATATGGATCTGGCTTACTGTTCTGTTGAATTTGTTTCCTGTCCGGCAGGGACTGGTGTAGCTTGCTCAGACATTCTGCAGTAAATAGAGATGAAGCAGGGGATAGACAGACAGAGCGGGGCAAAATCTCTGGACTGTGAATGCATGGTCTTTGCTAAGGAGCTGCAAGAACTCTGAAACTAAACAGGAAGTGGAATGAATGTTATAGTCTATCTACTCAAGTCTTTAAAGTTGAAGTATTTTCCCAAAATCTTGTTACTCTGATTTTTTTTTTCTTTTTTCTGCTATCTTATGAAACTTCTTAAGTGACTTCTTAGTTTAGCAGGAATATGCAAACATTCTTCAAAGAGTTTGTTTCGTTTTGGTTTAATCCAATATTACAACTTCTGGCTCAAGACCACGTTTTTCACAAGAACTTCAAATTACTTTAATATTGCCTTTATGGAGATTAAGTTTATATTGTTAGAACTGCAGAGCTGTATTTGCATATACATTTTATATGTTCCCTTCCTTTTAGTTGTTGGCACCATGTGTTGATTACTCACTGTCAGGGGAGGTATTCTCTAAAATAGCTCAGATCTCTGTGGGTGTGTTTGTATGTGTGTGAAGACGTTTCTAAATCAACTTCATGGTAATCCCGTTCCACGCCTTGACAGACTTAGTGAGGAGCCACATTAGCATAACTACCTAGCTGGTGCATTGAAGAACAGAGGTTGGGCGACTCTAATGTTGCATGTTTGGATGTGTGCTTCTCTCTCTGCTAGATAGTAGAAGTTTAACTGGTCAGGGATAGACCTGGGGGATAAACCAATGTTATTCATGCTGAGATGGATGTGCATAAACACCAAAATATAAACGGTACTGTAAACATGTTACACAGTTCCTATATTTTTCCTTTTTGTCACATCTGAGTATTTCAAATTATACCAAACAAATGTTATTTCAATTCAATTCAAAAATACTTCAGGTATCACAAAGTTAAATTAAATGTAATAGTACCTCTATCATGATCTGTAGTTTTGTGTTTCATTTTTGAGCTTCCTGTTCTCTCTGTGCTCTCCGTGTCGTCCTGTCCTCCCTTGATTACCCCCAGGTGTGTCTCATTTCCCTGATTACCTCCCTGTGTATTTAAATCCCCCTGTGTCTTCTGTTTGTTGTCGGGTCCTTGTCTGTGATTGTCTGAGTTTTTCTTGAGTTGTCTGAGCTTCAACCTCTCGTATGTCCAGCGCTACCGGTGTTTAAACCCTGGATTCTGTTTAAGCCGTGCTGCCTGGCCTGAGGACTTTCAGTTGACATGTTTGGGATTATTCTTCATTAAAAACCTCATTTTGCACTGCATCCTGGTTCCTGCCTCTGCCTCACCACCTCCACCAAACCAGCTTCTTGACAACCTCATATTTTGTTTTCTCTAAACCAGTTGTAGTAGGTGTTGATAGCTGTAGGCAGAAAGGATCTTCTGTATCGGTCTGTCTTGCACCGGATCTGGAGAAGCCTCTGACTGAAGACACTCTGTTGTTGTTTAAAAATCCTCTGAAGAGGATGCTCACTGTTGTCCATAATCGTTTTCACTTTATAACTAATTCTCCTTTGTGAAATAATCTCAAGAGGTTCAAGAGGAGTTCCTAGAACAGAGCCGACCTTTCATTAATAGCTAAGCTAACTTTTGTAAATAAAAAACGAAGGATTTCAGTTATTAAAGGATAAAAAGTATCAAAAGGATATATGACTTAAAACTTAAAAATCCTGAATTAACTGCAGTTGATGACACTTTTTTGTTCACTGATCACACCCAGACCTAATTACTGCCTCACTTGTATATTTAGGAAATCACTTAAGTAGAACCAGTCTGAAAACATTCTAAACACTCTCAAACAGTAACACTTTATGCCTGTTTACAATTAAAGAGATGTAAAACAGGCTGTTTTGTGTCAGCAGCAAGCATCATGTTTTTATTTTATCAATCAGTGATTAAAAAGTATCATCAGTTATGGGATGACAGCATAGTTTGGCAATCTCTTTACACAGTCTAAATCAAAGTTGCAGAGCCTGGTACAGAGTGCAAGAAGGTGATGGTGAAGACTGAAAAGCTCATCCCTTCAGTCAATCTACGAGCAGACGGTTGAACCCATCTCACATTCTTTAAATGGAATATGAGCTCGTGCCTTTAGTCAGAAAGTTCCAAAAACAAAACAAAACAAAACAAACAACAACAAGAAAAAAAACAGATTGACTGTTTTAAATGATCTTTTGTACAAATTTCTATCAAAAAATTTAAATGAAAACATTTAAATACACTGCCTGGACAAAATAAAAGTCGCCACCTGGATCTAACTAAGCAAATAGGTACAAGCCTCCTATTGGATAAGTACTGCGATTATCTTTCAGCTGGAAACAAGTTATTTAACGCCAGCTGATGCAATGAGTAACTCCTCATTTCTTAAACAACCAAAAGACACATCCTGTGGTTGTGGAAAAGACGTTAGTCTGTTTAAGAAGGGTTAAATCATTGGCATGCATCAAGCAGAGAAAACATCTAAGGAGATTGCAGAAACTACTAGTAACTACTAGTATAGTAAAACTGGAAGGATGGTGGGGAACCATCGTCTTCCAGGAAGAAATGTGGTCGAAAAAAAATCCTGATTGATCGTGATCGGCGATTACTTAAACGTTTGGTCAAATCAAATCGAAGAAAAACAACAGCAGAACTCAGGAGTATGT
>JAUZNJ010040232.1:0-10437 GCA_034780135.1 Jordanella pulchra | reverse complement strand
AGACCCGTCGAGCTCTTGCGGCCTCACCTGCCGAAGAGACCCGTCGAGCTCTTGCGGCCTCACCTGCCGAAGAGACCCGTCGAGCTCTTGCGGCCTCACCTGCCGAAGAGACCCGTCGAGCTCTTGCGGCCTCACCTGCCGAAGAGACCCGTCGAGCTCTTGCGGCCTCACCTGCCGAAGAGACCCGTCGAGCTCTTGCGGCCTCACCTGCCGAAGAGACCTGTCGAGCGCTTGCGGCCTCACCTGCCGAAGAGACCTGTCGAGCTCTTGCGGCCTCTCCTGCCGAAGAGACCTGTCGAGCTCTTGCGGCCTCACCTGCCGAAGAGACCTGTCGAACCTCTGGATCTTCACCTGAAGATCTCTGTAAAATTCCTGTATCATTTTCAGAGGAGAGCCACAAAAGTCCCTTATCTGTCTTTGAAGATCCCCATATGAGCAATTCACAGTCTATGGAGGAGACTTGTCATCACTCCTTTCCATTAGAAAAGAAACCCCATAAAAGTGTGTCATCACCTCTAAAAAAGACCCAACCCACTGGAGTTATGTCAGTATCGAAAGAGATCTTTAATTGTACGAATAAGTCTAAAAATCTATTTCAAAATGTTTCTACACCATTTTCGGTGCAGTCCAGTAATACTGAAGCACAATCTTTAAAAGAGCACATGTCAAGTTCTACATCCTTGATGCAGGTTACACATCCAAGTCAGCGGTCTGGTTTTGATGAGGTCACTCGGAGTACTCTGTCATCTCCATTTAAGATCCATCAGACATTTTCACTAATTTCAGCAAAGCTTTCTCCATTATCTCACTCAAAGCCTCAGCAACGTTCTGTGCGAAATCCTGGTGAGAAATGCGAAAATCCCTTACTGTCTGTGGACAAGAACCATCATTATGCTCCACCAACGCTCCCTGACAACACATGTGCAAGTCAAAGACCATCTCTGAAGGACACCATTGGAAATCGTTGTCTGTCTCACAAGGAGGCTTGCCAGGTTCAAAAAAATCCTCTAGAGAACACATGTGAAAGTCTTGTATCTTCTCCAAAGAGTATTCTCCAAAGTTTTGCATGTTCTTCAAATCTCAAACAAGATTCTGTGCCATTTGAAAGCGTCAAAGATGGTCCTGAATTATCCCTTGCAAAAGAGATCCATAAATGTCCTTTTCTTTGCCCTACGGACCGACAAAATCTCAAAGAAAGTACCGGACATTCTAACTCGAGGACAAGAGATCTTCAGGACAGGTCCAGGGCATTTGATTCTGGGCAGGCCAAGTATACATCAAGCCCTACATCATCTTGTCTTGCTCCTACTGAAATGCAGGTACCTTTATCACCACCAAACTTTCAGCTGAAAATCCCGGAAACTACTACACTACCTAGCCTTATACCTGAAAGACATGTTGAAAGTCAGTCAGGTTCAACAGAATTTGGTCCAGCATCAACTCATTCTTGTCCTGCTGAGCAGCTCAGAACTCGTACCCATTGGGACCCCATACAGGTAATTCAGAGTTCATCTGGGCTAACTGTGCCCTCTGCAAGTCTTGAACACAAGTTCCGAGAAGATCAACTGAATTTAGAACAGGATGGCCAACCTTTGCAAATACTTCCTGCACACAGCCCTCCATCACAGAATTTGGGTCAACCAAGGCTTAGCCCTACCAGATTCCAACCAAGGTTAACAGAGTCGAGGTGCTGTTTGGAACCTGAGACACGGCTACATAGCCCAAGTAGTTCCACAAGCATCATGCAGCCTAAGCTCAGCCCCAGCATATGTAATCCATTAAAGAATGGCACGTCATGTCTTCAGAGTTTCCCACAGGAGAACCAGGCAGCCTCTGGATCAGATCCTCCACAGAAAGTCACCACTCTGGACATTAATGCTGCAGAGTTCTACTGTCCATCTACCGAGAAGGTGTGTAGACCCAGTTCAGCGCCTTGTAGCCCCAACCCTCCCCTAGAAAACCCTAGACCCCACAGTCTTTCACAGCCTGTAAGTCCAGTTCAGCTGAAGTATAACCAGAATTGCAGGCGTTCTGTGTCCCCAGTTGAACAAATGCCTGACTCAGATGGAAAGACTGTGAAAGTGGAACATATCTCACCAAATCTCAGCTCTAGATCTGACCAATCTAAAGTGACCTCTGCTTGGAATCACTCAGTCTACTTCAGCCTGTTTCCTATTCCTCCCAGACAGAAATCAAAAATCCTTGATAACTGTAGCACTTCACTTGAACACAGTAGCCTGATGTGGTCATCTTGTGCGGCGAACACCAAGGTAAACCAGGGTCCTCAGAGAAATCAATCACCATGCTCAGAAGCTAGGGACAGTCCCACACAAGCTGAGCCAGTGCCTGTAATCCCTGCCTTCTGCCTCATAACCAGTGAGAGCACCTTGCCAACAGAGACTATCCTCACACCAATGTCAACAGGTTCTCTGCCTACCATTTCCTCCACACAGACGGACAGCCCAGAGTCTCTGATTGTTAGGTCCATGAAGGCATCACAACTGGCTCCACCTGTCCAGAGCATTTCTGATCAGGGTGTAGATGTCCCCCCTGATAGTGCGATCCATACAGCTGGACTAAGAGGCTTTGCTGTTAGTTTAGGGACTGAGATTGTTCCACATTGTACTTATAATAGTCCAGATAGTAGCTTTGTTATGCCCCACCTAACTGGTATCCCCTCCAGTAATGATGGTTCACAAGGGACTAGCTGTGCTGGTCAAGCTAGTCCTTTTAATTTAGTCCAAACACAGATTCCCAGACCTACTAGCCCACCTCACCGCCCAGCTCAGGATGGGGAAATACAGCACCAACCTTCAGCCAACACTCCAATGAATACCAGCCTCTCTCAAGCTCTGCTTAGCTTAACCTCTGACTCTGATGATGTATTTGGGGTCTGTCTTGTTACCCAAAAGGCTGCAGTTCCAAGTCAAGTCTTGCTTGATGCCTGTGATTTCCAAACTGCAGAACCTGATATGGAAATGTGCCTGGCACATGCCAACTCCAGGCCTGGTGACCGAACTACTCCTGCTCCTGGCCCCCTCCCATTGGGTCCTGATGAGGGGTCTCAGAGTCCTGATAGCCCTCAATCTACTCATAGCTCTGCCTGCCGTCTATACATTAACAATGCAGTGAGTAACTCTGTCATCACCAGTGACTCAACAGGTGCTGCCCAGTCCCAGGTTAGCCCGACTCCCACAGTCTCTGCCTTTCAGGCTCAGGTTTGCCTTAAGAGTGACTCAGGGAAAAGCTCTGTCACTGGGGCTGTAGATTCAGTAGGTCATCATCCTACTCCCACATCTGGGCCTGTAAGTCCTGTGAAACTTGAGACGACTTCTGATACTGGTGTTGACCCGAGTGGTTCTGTCCAGTCAGAATTAGGTCTCAGTTCTGTTAATGGCACTCAGACAGAGGCTTGCTCTGATCCTGGTATCAGTTATCCTAATTCCATATCCAAAGAGGCCACTTCTAGTCTGGATCGTGTTAGTCCTGCTCCTGTCAGGCTGGAGAAGTCTGAAATCTGTCCTAGTCATGGTGTTTCTACCCATGCACAGCCTGATTCTGGTCCTGGAGATGGTCAACTAACTTTGATGGAGTGTGCATCTCCTGGAGGTTAGTATCATGCAGTACAACCCTTGGTCATCAGTACGATATGGCTTTGTAAACACATTATCCTGCAGCAGGTGAAAAGAAGAGTGACGAGGAACAAGGAGAACCACCTGAGGCACCCCAGACGAGTCGAGAAGATGATGTGGAGCCTGCTGAGATGGCCGAGGGAGGAGGAGACGTGGAGGACGAGTGTCAGCTCAGATTTATTCCAGTTTGTTCTGCAGGTGAGGCCTCTGCTGAACTGGCTTGGATTGGCTACTTCTTCACCAGATCAAACTGGTTTGGAATGATTCGGATCTCCTCATGCTGATTTAGACCAGTTCAAAGAGGTTTATCCTATAGACCCTTTTTCTGTCTATGATAGTTACGTCAGAGTGTTAGTTGGAGGTGGCCACTGAAAAAAACAGCTCAGGGGTTGCTACATAAGGAGCTTAAATTAGCAGTTTGGGTGCTGGTTGCCAGAATCAACAGAAGTTTTATCCCATAGCTGCTGCCATAGAGAAAAAGACTATGGTAGCTGTGCCATAGACGGTTCTGGTTAAAAACAACAAAACTCGAGGAGAGGCCAGAAACGATAGCCAAACATCCTGTTGTATGCAGACACACTTAGCAGGTAAATGAAGGTAAATTCAATACTTTATGGATTATGGTTTGGCTCAGCAATGTTACCCACCCAACTATGCTTTACTAGCACAATTTGGTGTCAGGATCCAGCTGTTTCTGCCATTTACAAGGACCAAACCCAGCTGCATGGTCATTTTCTGATCTTGGTGCTCCTCTGTAAAACTTCAGATTTGCCTCTGATTTTCATTTAGCTATGTGTAGATGTCAAACCGCTCAGCCAGACGTCATCCTGTCAGATCGTCCATCTATTGAGTTGGTGTGTACGGGTCTACCCATCTGGTTCTGTCCATTATTGTTAACGGTTTAAAATAAAAATACTTAACCCTAACCTTATCCATAACCCTAACCCTAAAAAGTAAATGACTCTACATGTTCAGAGTCCATTCAATTCAACTATCCTTTATTAATCCCCGAAGGGAAATTAAGTTTCAGTGCAGCCCATCCAAGAAGACAAAAACACACAGAAAGACATTAGATAGACATTATACATGGGGTGGGAAACGGTGTTAAAGGGGTTACTTCTGTAAAAAGGCACTTCCCTTGCTGTTAGAAAAACAAAGGAAAGGTATCACAATGGGTGAGGAGAGGGAAAAAAATCATGTCATCCTTTATCCACACCATAGTTACATCTTGCAGGATTAGCAATGGTGGAGGAGGATGAGAGGTGTGTTTATCATATCTAAGCATCAGTGTGTGCATATGTGTGTGCGCGCTAAGTAAGTCCATGAAGCACTGTTCAAAAAAGTACAAGACACAGCTGACGGGAGGGTGTGGGAGACAGAAGAATCGTCCACCTAGAGACAAAACAAAAAAAAATCTGATTATCTGCAGTTGCATTTTTTTAAGCTAACAAAACTTGTTAGTTCCTGTTGTCAACATTCTGGGTGAACATTTCCTTCTCCAGCTAGGCTTCACCCACAGCTTCACATTAACGACCAGCTGAGAAGGGCTTTATTTTACCCAACACTGTTTGAAAGCTCTGACTGTAGCACAAAGGTTCCAGCAGGTTAAGAACCAATGTTTATGGTTCTATTGTCTGACTGCTCCACTCGTTCTCTGCAGGTGTTGAAGTGATGAAGACCTATGGGTCCACTTCATCTCCGGGTCCCTCCAGCCCATCTCCTCAGGCTACACCCCTTAAAGAGGGCTTTCCTTTAGGAGCCGGCAGAGTGTGGGATGAGAACAGCCCTCCACACGGCCAGAGTGAGCTTGTTTCCACTGAACCCCTGTCACAAAGGGGGACTCCAGGGAAGCAGGTAGTGGGGAGAGCAGATAAACAGCCAATGAGAGAGGAGCAGGAAGCAGAAGAGGAGGAGATGGGACGGATGATGGAGCATGGACTAAAAATAAAAGAGACCTTAGGCAGCCCTATTCTGGACCTGGAACCTTCCATGGATATGGAGGTCATGGAGTTGATGACCGCTGCCCCGTTCACCTGTAGGGAAAAGTGGCGGAGCCTCAGACTTCCCCCCAGCTCTTTCCGTCCCTCAGATGACCTTTCGATCCGCCTCAGACAGTCTCCTTTCTCCACTGAAGCTTCCCCTGACACTTCGCCTGCCAGGACCCCCGTCACTCCACCTCCTCTCACTCCGCCTTCTCCTGTCTCCTCCAGAGACTCCCCTCCAGTCCAGGTAAGATGCCTGCCACAGGTGATCCTATCTCCTCTGGGTTGTTTTTCTCCCCCAGCTGATTTCATTTCCTGTCTTTAGGCTCCAGTCGCCACTGTGTTCCCTTTCACCCAGAAGATTGGCATGGGAAAACCAGCAATCTCTAGGAGGAAGTTCTCCCCTGGCAGGGCCCGGGCCAGACAGGTAAGATGGTTCCGCCGATCCGATCAGGACCCGTCTCAGAAGATGCACAGTCTCTCATTAGAACCTGATCCATGGGTCTCTGTGGATCAGAACCTGCAGCACGTTGCTTTACTCACGCACATGTCTGTAGCATGTTGTTGAGGCATGAAGCTGTTGAAACTTTCAGAATTATGTTGGAGTTGAGCTGCATGTGGTTGCCATGGTAACGTTTTCTCATGTGGTTTTAAGTTGTTTTCTGTTTTTATTTTTTTGTGGCTGTTGCATTTATGTTGCTGCCTTTCCCCTCCTTCCTCTCCTCTCCTCCTCTGGCATGACTCAGGGTTCGTGGTGGAGCAGTCGTAGGGCAATGAGCCCTCACTCATCCTCCCAGGACTCCATGGGGGAGGGAGATTGGAATAGCCCTAAACCTCATCCACCAGACTCTCCCCTCTGGAGCGTGAAAGTGGTAAATAAGTGCACCCTGACATTGACAGGCAGGAACATACCAAGGAAGGTAGAAATGTCCATTCGGGCTAGATGGATGCAGCCATGGATGCATCTTTGTCCTCTGCAGTCACTAAAGGTGTGAGAAACGGTGATATGCTAACGACTAAAGGCCCAGCTAGCTTAGCTTAGAAACACCACCTTTAGCTTTGTGACAGAAATCAGGGTGGGTTAAACTGGTTCCTCGTGCTCCAACGAGCTTTCAGCTTTCAAACTGAAAGTTTGCTGGACAGTGAAACTCTGAATGTCCAGCTGAAGCCACACTCCACTGTTCACATAACCCTAACCCTGCCTTTGAATCTTATGCAAACCATTTGAAGAACCATGTCTCCTAGTAACCATGGTGAGGTAGTGGCCAGGCTCTCAGAAGAGGACATCTTGATAGACATCAGAGACTTGCTAAGTAAAGAAGCTAGAGATGAGAATTCAAACTTTGTCAAAATTAACTTTTTAAGGAAAATGAAATGTAATTTTTGTCAATTCTAAATGGTTTTGTCCTTCTCCCACTTTGCTCCATTACTGTAATACCATAAGAACCCATCTCTATCAGCAACATGTCACCACACACAATGTGTATACTAATTAATGTGACTAAAGACCAAGCAGAACCCATACATGGGTCACAGAACCTGCTCAGTGTGTTCTTTGACCCGGTGTAGCATCACGTTCTCAGCTACAGAGTTTTTTCCATGAAGCAAATTCCTTCCCTGATGTATGCCACTGTATGTCATCATAGTTGGTGGATTTTCAGTTGGAACTGTGAATTCTGGATCTTTACTGTAATTCTGTGGATTCAGCCTAAGTTTCTATTATAAACAGGATGATTTTCTACTAACGGACAGGGTTCTGCAAGAGCAGCTAATTATCCATCCATCATCATGCCTTGCAGATCAGTAATTAAATTCATTTCTATTTCTATAGCTCCAGTTCACAGCAGGTCATTTTAAGACTCTTTACAAACACAAGTCAATGATTCGATGCAATCAACTGGTTTTCTTTAGATAGAAAACTATGTGATTTGAATGAATTGTCTTTGTGAAGAGCCTTGAGATGACATGTGTTGTAATTTGGCGCTATAGAAATAAACTGAATTGAATTGAATTCAACCAAATCACACAAGTCAGATTAGTTAAAAGTTTTCTATCTAAAGAAAACCAGTTGATTGCATCGAATCATTGACTCTTTGAACAGGAAGAAACCTCTATCAGAACCAGGTTCAGTGTGAGCGGCCATCTGCCGAGGCCGACTGGGGTTCAAGGAGAAAGAAGCAGACAGACAGAAAGAAGCAGAGATAGAAAAGCTAACTGTTAGCTAGCTAACTGCTAGCTAGCTCCACAGGCGGCGCACATCCAGTTAGTCACAGTAGGAGAAACAGGACAGGCTTCCGGACCGCACCACCATCACAATGGTCGCATAGCGAGAGCTCTCCTGGGTAAACAGGAGTAATTAGAGAAATTCTCCCCATAGAACCTGAGTAAATATACCAATACATTAACCTAAAAGGAGGAACCACATTGCACCAGTACTTTGAGAAATAAACGCCGACTAAAGTCCGCTGGGTGAGAGCGAAAAGACGCAGCAACAATTAACAGCTAACGGGTTGAAGCTAACAAGCCATGAGGAACAGCGCCACCTGAAAATGACCGACACGGAACTGATCTTGGGCGAATTGAAAGGGTTTCGCCAAGAAAATAAAGAACAATTTTAGACAATAAAGGAAGAACTTGCGAAGGTGAACACCAGGATGGAGGAGGTAGAGGGACTTGTGGAGAAGTCAGAGGAAAGGATCCTTAGCACAGAGGAGGTCATCACGGCTATGCTAAAGCTACACGCTAACCTGGAGGACAAATTGATGGATCTGGAGAGTCGATCCAGACGAGAGAACATAAGGATATATGGGGTACCGGAGCGATCCGAGAAGGATACTGCGATGAACTCATTTGTTGAAGCCTTACTCTGCTAAGGTCTTGAGTTAAGTGAAGACATCCCTGAAATCTACACTGAAAGAGCCCACCGGTCAGCGGGGCCACAGCTACCAGCTGAGGTGCCACCACAGTCCATAATAATTAAGTTCTTAAGCTTCAGAACAAAAGAGACGATACTCCACAAGGCCTGGCAGAGGAAGGGATTCACATGGCAAGACAAACAAATCAACCTGGATCACGACTATCCACCTTACACACTGAAAAAACAAAGGAAATATAAAGAAATCCGCAAAGTTTTGAAGGAAAACAACATCGACTTCCAGACCCTCTTCCCCGCAAAGCTGCGTGTTGGATACAAAGACGGAACCCTAACCTACGATACGGTAGAGGAGGCATCAGAGGACCTGCTGAGACAAGGCTTCACCACGCCAACCATCATGCCTCCGGAGATGCTCATGGAACAAGTACTGAGCAACTGTCCTGGACGAGAGCGGACCGACGAGCAACAAAGGGCGCATTGAAAGCTGGCCGGGGTTCCAACTACAGGGAGAAGCTGCGAGCCTTCAGGAGAACACCTGCAGCCCCATCCGGGACCTAGCGGATCCTTCCCAGACCGAAGACGGCGGAAGGAATTGTGAGATATCTTCAACCAAATATCTAATTAGTGTTGGAAACAAACTATTGAATAATTCGGTTCATTCGGGTCCTTTTTTTACCTTGGGAGTTGGGACACTTATCTCGGTTTTTCCTTTTTTTTTTTTTTTTTTTTCTTTTTCTCTCTCCCCGACATGTGACTGTTGCAGGTAAGGGCCTCTCCCTATGGACGGAGGAGGGGGACTTTTCCCTTGTGGGGACTCAACAGGTTAATAGATCCCTACCTAGGAAGTTATATGACATTATGTTCAGTTCTATGTGTAGTATTTTAATTGTTTGTACCCTGCTGGTTCTGGTGGGAGGGGGAGATGCACCAGGTTTCAGAGTGAGATGGAGGGGGAATCACATAGATGCAAAACAGATCTTTAAAGATTGCATCATTTAATATAAATGGAGTACTCAGTCCAATTAAGAGGGAAAGAATATTACTAAAATTAAAGAAAGATAAAATCCAAGTCGCTTTTTTGCAGGAGACACATCTCAATGACTCAGAACACACCAAATTAAATAAACAAGGATTTAAACATGTTTGCTTCTATTCACATGACTCGGGGAGGCGAAGGGAGTGGCGACTCATATCCAAGGCTGTAAATTATGAGCACATCTCAGAATATAGCGACAAGGAGGGCAGATTTGTTATGGTTACAGGCAAAATAGAAAGAATGGTGATAACTCTCCTTAATGTTTATATTTGTCCTAGAAGTGACTGGTCCTTTTATAAACAAATAGTCGATATAATGACAACAAAGAGTTAGGGGATTTTAATAGGCGGCAAAGACTTTAATGTCCGATTAAATCCGAAATTGGACTCTTCAAATGGGAAACCCGACGCAAAAAACATTAGCAGAAGATTAAATACCTGGATGAGTGAGGTGGGGGTCGTGGACGTTTGGAGAGAAAGAAACCCAAAGAGTCGAGATTATTCACACTATTCACATGCTCACAACGTTTACTCCCGTATAGATTATTTCTTTATGTTCAAGGGAGAGGTTTTTATGGTAGACAGCTGTGAAATGGGACCCGATACTCTTTCAGATCATGGTCCCATTTACATCTCGATCCGCCTGAATAATAAGAGGAGGTCCACTCTGTGGAGACCGAACTCTAACAGTAGAGACAAACTAAAACCTGAAATGAATATATATTTAGAAAATAACGATAATGAGGAAGTGACTCCTCCAATAATGTGGGACGCGTTTAAACCAGTGATTAGGGGAAGAGAAAAAACTCCAGGATTTAGAGGAGGATTTGAAAAGTTTACAGAGAGAACATGCAGAGTCTCCCAAAGATGTCAACACCAAAGATAAGATTATAAAACTGAAAAAAGAAATAGA
>JAUZNJ010040231.1:0-10439 GCA_034780135.1 Jordanella pulchra | reverse complement strand
CTCCTAGTGCTCCTAGAGAATCTACTGTTTCTCCCAGTATTCTTTCTAGTGCTTCTCCTAGTGCTTCCCCTAGTGATTCTCCTAGCGCTCCTTCTAGTGTTCCTAGAGAACCCCTTAGTGCTTCTCCTAGTGCTTCTCCTAGTATTTCTCCTCGTGCCCCTCTGGAGATCCCTAGTGTTCTTCCTAGTGTTCCTCCTAGTAAGCTTCCCAGTGGGCCTCCTTCTGTGCTTCCTAGTGCTCCCTCTAGTGCTCCTTTAGAGTCCCCTAGTGTTCCTCCTGAGCTTCCTAGTGTCCCTCCTGAGCTTCCGCCCCTTAGAGCCCCTTCTTTGCTGCCTAGTGTGTCTTCAGAGCTCCCGTCTGTCAGGGTTGCCCCAGGGACTCCTCGTCCCCGCCTCCAGCCGATCCCAGTGATTCTTAGGCCCCGCCTCCGGCTCCACGGACGGCCCCCGGACTGGCATCAAGGTGCGGGCCATCGGCGTGGACGCCCTTCGAACCTCCCTACTAGTTGGCCTCCTGAGTTTTCGCCCATTCTGTGTGGGTAGTTTTCAGTTTTTCTGGGACTCTAACGCTCCGTCAGTCGCCCCTCCACCCACCTTTTGTTTTGGACTGTTTTTTCGTGTTTGGGCGTCTGGAAGCCGCCCGTTAAGGGGGGAGTACTGTCATGATCTGTAGTTTTGTGTTCCTTTTTGAGCTTCTGTTGTCTCTGTGCTCTCCATGTCGTCCTGTCCTCCCTTGATTACCCCCAGGTGTTTGTCGTTTCCCTGATTACCTCCCTGTGTATTTAAATCCCCCTGTGTCTTCTGTTGGTTGTCGGGTCCTAGTCTAGTCTGCCACTCTGCCTCTCGTATGTCCAGCGCTACCGGTGTTTAACCCTGGATTCTGTTAAGCCGTGCTGCCTGGCCTGAGGATTTTCAGTTTTGCTGTACATGTTTGGATTATCCACCATTAAAACCTCATTTTCACCGCATTCTGGTTTCTGCCTCTGCCTCACCATCTCCACCACACCTGCTTCCTGACAGTTTTACATATTCCGTATTTGGGAATATTGGCCCTCATTGTGATTTGCTGCAGTCCCACAATAGGAATGGCTCTTCTAGACCAATAGATGCTAATGAGTATGTTCATCTTTATTCCTAACTATGATACGTTTTTTGAGATCTTTTGAACTAATATGAATATTTTAAAAATGTGATCCTCAAACAGAAGGATTTGTTTCTGATTTTAAATTGTTCAGATTTATAAAAAAACTCTTCCAAACAGTGATAGCATCACATACAGCAACACATCACATATCCGAAGTTAAAACAAAAAATAAAGTTACAAACACCACTTGATGTGGTACAAAATAAAATTTGCTGTTTGTTAAAGATTTACTTTTTATTCTTAATTTTGTAAAATATTTATTTATTATAACATTTATTTATAAATTTTATTAAAAATCTTATTCATAACATTTATTTATTTATTATAACTGGATGAAAAGATATTTGTTGACATAGTTTTCACATAAACCTTGATAAGTTTCAGACAATATCAATTATTCCCCTCACATCCCTAATCTACAACCACCTCCTACTAAAATATAGCTTAAACTTACTCTGGTAAACTTAATATTTGGTTCCTTTCTGATCAAATGTTTCAGATCTATTGACAAGGCCAGAGAAAACGGGGGAGGACCAGAGAGTACTCTGCCCTCCACACTAGGACTGAGTCACCAAACCAGCATCAATTATTCATATTGTGATCATTAGATATGGAATATAAGCCTGAGAGAAAAGGGTTTCTAAATTGTTATGAACTAAGGTTCATGCATAAAGGCAAGCATCAGAAAGACATTTGATTAATTTTTGATATTAGTTATTATTCAGGTTCAGAACTAGTTTTATTTCAAAGCAATCAGAAATTGAATTGTTTGATAGCTCAAGATGAGTGTCCAGAGAAGACAGAGCGCTGAAAAACTCAGTTTGAAGAAACAGGAAAGATCTGATAAAGAGCTAAGATGCCAGCTAGTAATACTGGATCTGTCCTTAAAACTGATTTCTACCTTCTTCTAATCCAGGTCCATTTCTGAAAAATCATTGTGGTTCTGTTTTTTTCTTCTTTTTAACCAATACACAATTACTTCTGCAATAGATGGTTGTCAGAAGTTGGTAGGAACTAGTTACATTTACTCAGTTACATTTACTTGAATAAAATTTTGAAAAAAATACTTTTAGGAGTCGTTTTACTGTGCTGTACTTCTTACTGGAGTAATATTTTTTTAAGTATCACTACTCCTTGAGTGAAATCTCTGAGTTCTCTGTCGCCTGTGAGTAATTTGAACTATTCCAAGATCAGGTGAACATACAGTAAACAGTAGATATTATCAGCGGGAGTTCTTTATGTTGTCCTAACCTATATATAGTTCTTACTGTAACATTTGCTTTTCTTAGTTTTATGTAAAAAAAACATTTGGTAAAAATATTTACTTGCATGAATTTGTTATTTTATATTCAAAGCATTTATTTTTTATTCTTTTTGCATTTTTAGTCTTTAAAATCAGATCAGATGTTAGTATCAAACAATTACTCAGTACACAAGTAGACTTTTTACTATGTACCTTTTCAAATTTTACTTGAGTAAAAATATGTTAAAGTAGTGCTACTCTTACTTGAGTACGATTTTTGGGTACTCCACCCACAGAATGACTTAACATGAAGATATGGCAATGCTAACTATCTGAAGCAAAAGTATGGCGACGTAAAAGAGAGGGGCACGAAGTTTGCCTAACTAATTGTCCCTAGGTGTGAGTGTGTGTGTGCATGGTTGTTTCCCCTTGTGTGTCTATGTGTTGCCCTGCGACAGACTGGCGTCCTGTCCCGGGTGTACCCCGCCTTACGCCCATAGTCTGCCGGAGATAGACCGCGACCCTGAAGGATGAAGCGGGAGAAGATGGGTGATCAGTATTTTAGAAATATCTTGTAATACCCTAGCACACTTAAGTGGTCAGGCAAATACCTGTGTCTCTGAATTATTAACAAAACTTCAGAATCAGAAATACTTTAATAATCCCAGAGGGAAATTACTTTTGTTACAAGCTCCAGATACACAAACCTTCAACAGCTAAGAGTCATTACATGAGAAGTAACAAGAGACATAGGGTCATACAGCCTTTAACTTAGACTTTAATGTCAGCTCTGGAGAATCTCCTTTTTAAAGCTATATGAGACACTGCAGATATAAGCATCATAAACATCGAATCACCTGAAATGTTTTGAGTGAAAAAAACAACCTGCTTCTTCAGACAGCTGTTTCTCACTGACCAGATATGTTTCCTGACCAAAAAACTCCCAAATCACACCCCTGGTCATTGAAAGGTGATTGCAAAAACACATGCAGCAAATAAAATAAGAATACCATCAAATAATAGTGGTTATAGGTTACCCTGGTTTATAAATATACAATTTCCCCACAGAAAAGAAATGCTCTTAGTAGTCTTCAATGTGTTTTTTTCAAGTTCACCTCATCCCAGACACACTGTCTTTAACTCTGCCCACAAACAACTCAATTTGTCAGCATGTTGCATTACAAACCTATAATGTATGACCACAAATACTGCTATGCCTCAGTCTCTGTCCTGGTACAACTCTGCAACCTCACCAGGTAGCAGCTAGATGTTACAAGATCACATCTCAACACAGTTCCATTGCTCTGATTGTTACACGACCGGATCATGTCTCTACTTACAAATCCAATGCTACAGATCTGCTTCCAGCACAGTGCCACCTTGCTCCACTTTCAACGTTGAGAATTTGGCACCACAGTGATAAACGACTACACCCTTGTAACACAATTTTGCATAGGGATGCTGAAAACCTCCCACTGTCTAGCATTCATCAAGCAGATAGCGGGGTGTTATCGGAAGGTCCAGAGAATTTTGCCGAGACCCTGGAAAGAATATCGACATTCTCCATTCTGGGTTATGCAACCCTTACAACCTAAGAGTCTCAGTTATTACATTATAACCAAGTTTTATCTCTCTCAATCTGACTTTTTTCATTGTAACTGCAACTATGTCCTCTTGGGTAAAGTAGTTTTTAATTAATATGTAAATTAATTAGCAGGATACAAATTCAACATCTTTAGATGAATCTATGACAAATATGTTTAATGTAGTTAGGAGGATGGATGAAGCAGGTGTCTGGTCTACATTATGATAAACTAGAATTGTGAGTCATTCATAAACACAAGAAGATGCTCCAATATCTGAGCTCATAAAGTCCACATTGATATTCAAGGGACCAACGCTCTAAAAAGCTTTGCAGTTTTACCAGAGTACCACTGGTGCCAGAGATGCTCTGGGCTAGTTAGAGAAGCTGTAAGCAGGGCCAAAGCACAGACACCATGGGAGTGCTCTGCTCCAGGCACTGGGTGTTCAGCCCGCAGAGGAGCCACTAACTGGTTAACTGCCAAAAAGGTGAGAAAAAAAATAAATGGGGAGGGGACGATAAAAGAGGGAATATGAACTGTTGAGAAAATGATGGAAAATCAGTTGGTCGCTATATCCAATTTGAAGTAGGCTTTAGAAAATATATTTGTTAAAATTAGTCGCAAATATTGTAGAGTAGCCTTCACAATAAGTAACAAGAGTAGAAACCGAGGGCGCTGATTGAGTATAATAACAGACTGCACATGGGCCACGTTTCGGCAAAACAATGAGAGCACACAGACACACACACCCACACACACACACCAAGATAACAGCTTTACGGATTTATTGTTCAGACTTGAGTCCAGAGTCCATCCTTTTAGACCTTGTAGCCATAATTCTAGCTGTGAAAATATCATATTTTCTTCCATAATGAAAACGGATCAAATCGAAAATAAAAGACTCTTTCGCTTTAGCTGTCTTCTGTTTTCCTTCCTCTGCTGCGCAGCAGATGTAAATGAGTGCCTTCTGCAGCTGCTGCATGCTATGATATCCCCGGTGTCCTACCTGGATTACCGCAATCAGCGCACATTTCGTTTCCAGGTCGGGCCAGCACGTCTTCCAGCCGCAGCTTGTTCCCCTCCGCTTCCATGGTGCGTTTATCCTTCCAGGCTCACCGCGGTGGGGTGATGCCTGTCCGAGAACATCCGCCACTGGAGTCCGACAGACAGTCGGAGCGGCAGATCACCTGTCACCTCCGATCGGAGCTGGAGGAGAGAAAGGAGCAGGGAGAAGTGACGGATCCGCGCTGACAAGCCTCTGTCTGCCGGCCTCTGATCGCCCCGTTACCTTGTCTCACTAACTGCATAATAACCAAGCCTGTAGAATACCACCACAGCCTCATCCACCTCCTCATCTGCCGACCTTCGTTTGCTTTCTGGAAAGTCCTGTAGAAGTGCGACATCTCGCGGTGAAACACTTAAATTGCATTTTGTAAAAGTCATCTGGATGAAGATTGCTTTTGATTTTAATTTTGTCTTTAACCGCTATGAAGATAAATCGTTTATAACAGAATCTGCAAATGAGCAACTATTCCAAAGGTGTTTACCTTGTACCCATCATAATATAACATTATGTTAATTATCTATTTAAAACTAAACATCTTTTCATAGCATTGGTATACAAATAGAAACAAAACTCAGAAAAAAGTTACAGGAAATAAATAAAGGGTAGTTTTTCCTTCATGTGTTTTTTAAACACTTGATCTGCTAAAATATTATTTGAAGTTTTTCTTTTTTGTAGTTTGCATCCTTATTTTGTTTGCACCACCTTTTGTTTGTACTGTTCAAGTGGGCGTCTGTAAACTTCTCAGCCTTAAGAAATCTGAGAAGTTGGATAAGAACCCTTTTTTAAACACCAAGCATCACTTACTGAATATTTATTTTAAAAAAGCAGAAATGGGTACATATGACTACACTAAATGGAAAACAAGTGCTGGTAGCTAATCATGCTACATTCTATGTGGATCTGATACAGTAGCAGCCGTTTGGGGGTACCAGGCAAATTTTGTGAAGAGGCCCTCCTTCAAGTCTGCCTAATGTCTCAATTGGCTCTGAGTGTGTAAGATTCTGTACAGCTGCCACAATCTTTTTACTGCAATAGTGGGAACCCGATAGTTGCCTAACATTTTACTGTAGTTCCTTCTCTGGCCTTCACGGCTGAAGAACGGGGGGGGGGGGGGGTTGGCTTAATGAAAGCCGTCTGGAGCTACTTAGGAGCTACTTATGTTTAGGAAAATAATCAATACCAGGAAGAGCTGCTGTTTGCAATAAAAAAACTGTTCCACCATCTTCAGTGCAGTTACCAATCAGGACAGGCAGTGAGACAGGAGTGAAGCATCTCACACACACTCGTTCAACACGCCTAGTGTGCGCTCAGCTCTACGCAAAAAACTGCCACCAGCTCACAAATGCATAAACTTTGCGTAGCTGAAAAACACCACTAACCAAGTGTGAAAAATGTCTCTGTTGGACCTTTTTATTTTATTTCTTCTAGCTCAGGAGAGCTTTATTGTTTCAAAATAATTCCTACAATATATCCAGAGAAAAAATATTATTATCTTATAGTAGATTGTTTGGATAGACCCTGATGAAAAGGTACTCCTTGCTCAACTAGTTCTCATATCTATTCAAAAGATTTCTATTTATTTCCATCCAGCAAATGCTTTAAATGTTTGCTTGTATTATAATAAAAGTCTTTTCTTTATTTCCTTCAATACTTTAGTTGATGTTTTTAAAATGAGATTTTAAAATCACATTACATTATAAGCCAGCCTTCAAGATTTTCTTTGTAATTTTTACTATCAAGCCCTAATGAGGTAGTTCAAAATGTTCTTCAAAATCTTGGTTTTTGGCAATCGACAGTTAACCTAGAAGCCACTTTATTTTTTTTCTGTGCTCAGTTCTGCAGGTGTTGCACCAGCATGAGTTTTAGTTTAGCCAGAAGATTAATGCTATCGTATTTAACCTCCAAACCATAATGCCAGTAAAAGCCTTTTCAATCTACTACTACAAAATGTGTAAATAAATAATAAAAGCAGTTTTGGTGTAAATATTTTTTAAATGGATTGAAAAAGGAAAATAGATGAATTATGAAACATTTTCTGAAGATAAAAAATGTTTGAGCATTTTCCTCTTTAATTTATCATTATGAGCCAAGGTGCACTCTACATAGGGCCCGGGCAGGATTCGATCCCCACACATGTCGACCAGTCTGCCAAAGGGATATCCCCTTGGCCAAGTAGCCAAGGCAAATGATTAATCAGAAGCACAGTGACAGGACCCCACACTGTCACATCTCTCCACCTCTTTTCCCAAGCATGTCCTCGTATTCCACACGGGTTGCCACAATCAATTTTGTGCATTGTGTGCACCTTGCCACAATTAAATATTAATTAGCTCTGAATATATTTATTTAAATATTTATACTTATTCTTCAATAATCAAAAATGAGAAGCTCAAGGCTCTAAATCTCAAAAGCAAGAGTGTAAATCAAATTTTATGCAAAGGTTATAGTGATTCATAAATACTTTCTATGTTACAAAATAGTTAACAGTAAACTAGCTCCATGGGTGGCTGTGTTTAGAAAGGAAACAGTTAAACAGATGAGCTCTGAGCCCGTTTTAATGTCAAAGGACGAAAGAGAGTGTCGTAGTACAAGCTGAGCCCATAGCTACGTCTAGGAGAGAAACTAAACACAGCTTTATGGTCTTTAATGGAAGTTGGTGACAGCAGCAGCCCAGCTGATGCCTTCCTTCAGGATGGTGTCACAGTTAAACAGAGTGGCAACCAGATGTACTGTAGCTATTATGACAAGAAAAAGCAAAGAGAACTTAAATTTAGAAGTTGAAGTAACAAATGAACAAAAACGAGGTCCAGGGTTTGAATGGCCTAAGGTCTATCTGCATGGATTTGCATACTCTCTCTGTGCATGTGTAGGTTTTAAATAATATAATAAGAACTTGTAAACATGACATAAAAAGAAGCATTACCACAAATAGTCCTCTTTCTACAAACATGTTTAAATAAAAAAATCCAACTTACTATCGCAATAGTAGTTCACATACATTTGAACTAAATTCTGTATAACTAAAATATAAAAAAGATGCGTCTGTTAATTCTTAAATTAGACCAGCCATTAAATGCTTTCAATAATTAGTTCTTACATTTACTTTAATAAGCTCTTAAAAGTCAGCTGATATGTAGGTTTAATTATTTTAATTGGTGCGTATTTAGGGGGCTGACCACACTAGATTGTAACCTTCAGCGAAAAAAAAAAAAGAGGGAACAGCATCGATCAACTCGACTACTAATGTCTGCCTGCTGACACAAAAACAAAACGTCACATCCACCCGTTAGCGAGGTCACAGCTTGGTTTAGCTCCGAAGCTAAAGTTTTTGACTCAGGTTTTTCCTCTGTTTAACATAAAAACGCAAAGATGTCGACCGCTATGAATTTCAGCACAAAGAGTTTTAAACCTCGCGCTCCCGATAAAGGCTCATTCCCTCTGGATCATTTCGGTATGACACTGTTACGTCATGTTTGTTTGGTTAAATAACATTTTCATTAATACGCTTATGTCGTCCCTACTCCAGACAGGGTTTCTAATATAACACAATCATTAGAATGGAAGACGGATAGGGTCAGTTGTGTTTAATTTAACCCCTGTGTGTGTTAAGCTTCCAGGTCTTTGTAGATGAGTTACAAAGATCAACAGAACAGGTGGGATAATCTGCTGGGAAAAATCCTGAACAAACAGTCTCTATAGCTGTGGGGGGTTATTTTCTTCAGCTCAGACAGATTCCCTGTGTTCAATAAAAACAAGACCAGTACTGGAAGAAAACATGTTTTAAGAATGAGGGAGGACTGTTACCTTTTAAGCAGGAATAAGATCATAAAACAAATCAATAGTTATGATCGAGGGTTTGTCAAAGCCCAGACCCAAATCAGTGAACTGTCTTTGGCTTAACATATAAAACGATTTTCCTAAAATCCCTCCACCTTCTCAGGCCCCTTCATATAAAACTTTCTAACTCTAATGGCAGTGAACGATGCTTTGAAACAGTTGTAATCATATTTTGATTTGAATACCATGCAATGTTGTTTTTTATCACACAAACCCTATAAAAATAAAAAAATCTTGTGCTTTAAACACAATTAATTATGACAAAGAAGATGTAGTACTGTGAACTGCACACTTTACCCAGAAGGTATTCAGATCAGTTTCCTTTTTTCACTATTAGCCACTTTATTGAATACTTTTGAAACCCTCTAGTTATTGATTTAAACACAATTAGCTTTAAATGCCAAAGTGCTTTGCTTCACAGCATGGTGTCAGCCATGTAATGACTACTGCCCGTTTTCCCAGATATGATGCTTGGAGTTCAGGCCACAACTCTACCTTAAAGGCCTGAGTTTGTTGGCAGCGGCGGGCCTTCTGGAATGTTCTCCTGTTCCTATAAATGGATACCTAAGGGACGTCTCCCTGACGGTGTGGTTTCTGGTCACCCCGCTTACTTCTTTCCTTAACACTGACTTTAGTTGGTTGCCAGTTCTAAAAGGAGCCCTGCCCCAAACGCCACACACCCTTCAGTGCAGCCCACATGTTTGTTTATCCTCTAGCAGACACATGCTTTCACACAAACTGGTCTTACAGGTCTTTGCACTTTTTTAACTTAATAGTGTGGTTTCTGCACTATTTTCACAAGTTTTATTTAATTTCTTAGAAATGCTTGTTTTTTTTTCCAAGAAAATGAATTGGCCACATGTTGAGTGCAGTTAATCTGTAGAAACATCTCAAGATGATCAGTGGAAACAGGAGGCACCTGAGCTCCACTCTGGGTCATAGCAAAGGTCGTGAATAACTATACCTGGTATTTTTATTAAGCTTTTATTAAGCACAGTGAAAAAAATCCAAAAAAGATGTCTGTGCCACCTCAGCTCCCCTCTCGATCTGGAGGAGAAGCGGCTCTACTCCAATCCTCTTAGATGACTGAACTCCTCACCCCATATCTGAGAGAGTCGCCAGCCACTTTTTGGAGAAAGCTAATTTCTGATGCTTACATCTGTTCTTTCGGTTATGATCCGGATTTCATGACAGTAAGTGAGGGTGGGAGTGTAGATTTTCACCACAAAAGACCGATGTAGCATCCGGATTATAACGATGGCCGCACCGATGCATCTATCGATCTCCATTCTCCCTATACTTGTGAACAGGACCTCAAGATACTTGAAGTTCTCTACTTAAAGCAGGAGGGCAGCTCAGTCAGAGTCCAACATCTACTGAGAAAAGGTCCAACTAAATCTGGACCAAACTCCTGCTCTGCTTGTATAGAGTCCAGATGGCCCTTAGTAAAGGTCCTCTGACTCCATACCCCAACAGGGCACCACAAGGCTTTTTTTAGTCATTTGCTCTGATGCTTTTACCCCAGCAGATGATGGAGGAATAGATCAAACTCTCCACCACAGACTTC
>JAUZNJ010040230.1:0-10439 GCA_034780135.1 Jordanella pulchra | reverse complement strand
TCTCATGGTGGCCTCACAAACGTCCGCAGTAAACACAAAGGACGCACCGCCCTAAAGGGCGCGCCTCACATTTTGAGGGAAAAAAAGACTTTTGTATGCGCCTTATGGTCGTGAAAATACGGTAAGATTATTTTTCTGCATTAAAATACTGATGTGTTTAAAGCTTCTTTCACATCTTTTACCAGGTGGCTTTATTGCTGTTCTGTTTCTGATCCTTAGTTTCTGACCACTGATATCTGAGGGTCGTGAGAAAGGAAAATTCCTGCAGTGAGAAGAATACAACTATTATTTTTATTAAAAACAACATGTTTATGAAAACGTCTCCTACGTGTAATTAATTCATTTCCTGTCATTCCTGTGTTTGGCTGCTACCACTGGCAGTGGAATGATTCAGAGTACTGTAATATGAAAATGCATGAAATAAAGCAACAAGTAGCTTTTCATAGTTTCATTTCAGAGACTTTTTTTAATTTAAGAGAGTTCATAATAGTAAAAGTTTGCTTTCTTACTCTGTTTTTGTGGAGCAGATAGGAGAAAATCCTTCCTGAACAAGCGTGTTTCCCAGCTGGATGAAGCCTGTAAGGCCAAAGAGGCCGAGAGGGTGGACCTTGAACTGAGACTGACACAAGTCAAAGAAAACCTGAAGAAGAGCCTGGCAGGCGGCGCTCTGGGCGCACCTGTGGAGGCCGAGCTACTTGTCAAGGTATATTTGTGGACCTGTGTGGAAAGGCGGAGCTCCTTCTTTCTGTCTGTCTTTTTCTTTTTAAATTGCACACTTTTTACTTTCTCCTGAACTTTCTGCAGAAGTCGGTCAAACGAGTTCAGAACGCCTACAGTGATTCGTTACCAGTGAACTGCGCGGCTGAGATGCGGAAGAGACCTCCGTCCATCTGTGCTTCCTCTGCTGGAACCGTCATGCAGAAAGCCAAGGTGATGATGCTGATTTCATTAATGTCGCCCAAATCCTCACATTCATCAGAATCCACGTACAGTTTGCTTTTTCTGTTTCAAAAAGGAAATAGCTTAGTTGTTGTTTTTTTCTGTATTTCCATTTTTAAATCTTAAATGCAAAACATGTAAAATCCAAATAAAAAAAGAATCCGATGTGTTTCATTTTTCTCTCTGCTTTTCGAGTCTGAAAACAAAATAAACGGCTCCTGTTTTAATTCCTGGTGATAAGGTTGTTGCTGCAGGTTAAAATGAATCAAAAATCTATGTAGTAGAGGTTTGTGTCTTTTAGGTTTGAAAAAGGGCGACAGAGGGTCGGTAAACATTAGGTTAAATAATAAACAGTGTTTTAGGATTATGATAACTGTTCATAACTATGATAACATTGGTTACAGAACCTTTCCATCGCCGTGGAGATGCACATTATTGTCTCCACACTGAGCACGAGTTACGAAGAAACGACCTGCTTTATGCTTTTACTTTGAAGTGTAGACACCAAAGTAAAGACAGGAAATGCTAAGTGGTTGGTTGCCAGGGTAACAACAGCTGGGAATCGGAGAGGACGCTAATTTCATTGCAGTGAATGTGTTCAGTTTGACACAGAAAGATTGAATACACAATAAACTGTTGGTGGAAAAAATCCTCTAAATAAGACGAACATGTCGGCCATGTTGGTGCTGATTGAAAACATAACGAACCAGATGCTCTTTAAACAGTCACTTGATGCTGATCAGGTAGTTAGTGATGCTGTGTCGAAACGAATAATCACTTTTACTCTTGGCGTGACTCCAGCTGAAGGCAGTTATTTCTCCTTTTAAAATAAATCAGGAACTAATTATTTAACCACTTTTGAACATTGATCCTCATAAAAAAATTAATTCTTTAAAACTAAGGTTCAAGCTTAGATTTAGGTAATGCACTGTAAAAATTGAAATAAATCAATGTTCCTATAAAGGAATGCATTTTCTCTTCATTTAGATGGATCAGTCAATTTGCCAGTGGAATAAAGATCAATAATGTTTTGAACGAAAAAAAAAACTATTATATCAGCTTATTTTAAGTGCTTAATGCCTAATTATGTTTCTTTAATAGCAAAATTACTCATCCTATTGGTAGATAATCGTATTCACCTGTAAATACACTTATTTAAAAAAAATCAAATTATTTCTTAAATTTCATTTATTCTAGAAAACTAGCTTCAATTATTACAAACACTGTTTTTTATCAGTCCCTCTTAAACAGTCACGTTTTTTATACTGTTTTTTTTTTGTATCATAATCATGTAAAAGAAACGTTTCTGTGCTGTTGTGGAAAAATCATCTTTTGAAATGTTTTCTTGTTCTTTTTCTGCAGGAATGGGAGTTAAAGAAAAGAACATAGGAGGGTTTTGATGGAAAAGAAAATGGATATCAGGGTGTGGCTTTTTTTTTTTCCACTTCCTTGTTTTTTTTTAAATCTGGATCCTTTAACAGATTTTATCCAAAATCCCAAACTTTTTATTCTGAACTTTGGACTTATGTAAAAGACAATACATAAGTCGACCACAAGGTGGAGGTATATGTCTACTGAAAATGAACTTTTTTTTTTGCTGCCGCCCAGAAAAGGACCACTTGGACTATTGACTTTCTGTATCCGTGTATTCTAACTGTCTTGATGGCACAGAATGGGTCAAAGAAAAGAAAAGGAAGGTTTATGTGATGAAGGCAGAAGAGATGTTTACTGGAAGCAGAGGAAGTGAATTGTAGAAAGGCCCAGATGTTACTGGCACCACAGATGTTGTAATGGTGCTCACATCAAACCTGACTAATGTGATGTTTAGAAGAGGCTTTAATTATTAGGTGCCTTTTTTTATACGTTTTTATCTGTTTTCGTTATGTACATAGTAAAACTACAACTACTGGTTCATTTTTTTCTGCATCAGTCTTTTATTTGCAGGCATCATTGTTCAACTTTCAGTCTCTAAATGTTGGTCATCAGATTTTTACTTTTCGATTAAAGCCAAAGACCTGAAGAGTTTCCAAGGTACTCAGTCAAGATTTAGACTCTCTGATGCTTGTTCACTGATTAACAGAACTTCTTCCCTGTTTTCTGGCCTCATTTTAAAGACTTTGGGTTAACTTAGGATCAATATTTACACCCATGAAAATTAATATCTTGTTTTTCCTGATATGTTATTTTATTTACTGGTTTCTCTACTCAGGTTCACCAACTAACTGAAACCCCTTTGCAGCATCTACATTTACTTAGACTCCTTTTTTTCTTGTGAGTAAAGAAACAACTAACATAACGGTTCTAATCTGTGATCAATCTTTTCCAATAAGGTTAAATTGTTCTGAGTTTTTTTTTTGTTTTTGTTTTAAAGAAATTAATGCTTTCTGCCAAATTTTGCACTTTACTTTTGCCTGGAGGAGGAACTAATAAATTTGCTTCTCACTTTACAAGCTGTTCATTTTTTATTATCCTAAAACACGTAAACATGGCAGCTTTCCATTAAAATTCACCAACAAATAATGATTTGGTCTTTTTTCTGTTTAATTACACGTCAAATTTATACAGCCAAAGCAAGAACAGAAAAAAGCACATCTATATGTTTTAATAAAGGCATTTCAATGCAGCACAGCAGATTGTATTTTAACTTAGCAGCCTTCGGTTACGATGCCTCGCAAAAGTATTCATACCCCTTGAACTTTTCCACTTTTCGTCACCTTCCATCCACAAACACCAATGTATTTATGTAGGATTGTTTGTTGACAAACCAACACAAAGTCTTTTATTCCTCTTGAGTGGGCAAAGAAGAATTTCAATCTTTTTTACAAATAAAAAAGGGAAGCAGGTATTTATTCATAGCTCAATCTGAGAGGTGGATAGTAGCTAGATGATTTGGTAAAGTGTTTCTTCTGCCTGGAAATGTTATTTTTAAATTACATAATTTTTTTTTAATTGACTAATAGGCAGAATTGCACATAACTTATTTAGTCTATCTTTAGTACATAATTTTAAATATCAGATGTTATAATTTGTTAGCATATGCTTTTCACTCGTACATGAGATAAAAGTATGATGAAATATTATTACTTTTACTTGAGTACAATTTTTGGGTTCTCTACCTACCTCTGCTAACCATTAATAAAACCCAGTGCAGCAAACTGCGTCCAGAAAGTCCCTGAATCGAATGATAGAGTCAACCTGGGTGTAATTTAATCTTGACTGAATGCAGCGGTTTTGATAAGAGGTTTGCTAAAAACCATTAGTGAACCAAGAATATTGTGAAGAAAAATAAATGGAAAGTTTTTAGCGTTAGATTTCAAAGCAATATCTTACGTTTTTAAGATCTCACTAAGTATTGTTCCATATTTAGTAGAAAATGGAAATAGTATAGCACAACCAAAAATGTACCGAGACATGGCTGCCAACCAGCGGCTGGATCAACCAATTATCAACCAAGAAACTCATAGTAACTCTTGTGAAGCTTAGGTAGAAAATCAGTAATGTTGATAGAACATTTCTAGCCCTGTAACCTTCACAGCTGAATCCATTCTTTATGACCAGCCCTGTTTAGTCTGTGAGAGAAAGCGAGAGGTACTAGGACGTGACTATCAAGGCCACATTCTTATTCAGATCATATTAAAACTCTTTCTCCCTTGTTGGGCAGAAAAGGCCAGGACACTGACTGATTTTCTTACCTGTTTTTCACCTTGCAAGGAATAATGCATTTTGATTAAGTAAATTTAATCGACCTATCATTTAATAAAAGCTACAATTATTATTTTTTCCATAACAATGGTTTTACAGAAGTGTGGAAAATAGAGAATTTGTGTCAATGAAACACAACTATAATTTTAGTCTCACATGGAAATGACTTTATACAAACATAAGATATATACAATATATAAATCTGTATAGGCTACTGTAGCACTAGATTAGTAATGGCCTTTTAGCTGGGATCTCTCGACTCCATGTTCTTGCCGCTTAATATATCATGGAGTAATGCACACACACCCCCATATAGAAAAGAAGACCTGTCTTCTTCATGTCAGATGGTAACTATGGACCTTGACCATGGGAGGTGGGTGATTTAAGGAGCTGAAGCAGCAGGCAAGACGCAACACACTGAATCCAAAGTGCAGCAGATGTTTTTCAGGGAAATAGACCTGTCAAGTCATAGGTGTGTTATTTATATGCTCTGAAGAGTGTAAGAAAGCTCACATATCAACCAGCAGCAGTTCAAGTCAACAGCCTAAACTAGCCTGCAGGTATGGCCTTCTCTTTTATTAGAGGCGATAAATGTCTTAATACTCTGATGGTGGTTACCTCCCAGCCAGGTTATTACTCATCCAGCTACGATGAAATGGTTCAACATTCATTGATCTAATTCTGAGTCTCTTGCAAGACCTGAACACATACTGTAAGTTTACTGAGACTTTTCATGCAATATGGGCTGTTTTGCAAAAAACAATAAAACATTATTTACTTACTAAAGGGGCAAAGCTGGTAGAGACATTTTAGGTGTACTTTCAGCTGTGATTGCAAGAAAAACAAAAATGAGAATAGAAATTGATCCAAAACGTTTGGTAAACATGTTGAAAACGTAGCAAATGGCCAATTGTTTTGATTGGTACGTTGCATAAAATCCAAATAAAACACATCCGAGTTTGTGGCTGTAACCTAAGATGTGGAAAAGTTGAGTGAGTGTAAATACTCTATGAAGGCACTATAAAAACATGTTCACGAGTATTTAAAGAGCTGTTCATTTACACGTTATTATTGCCACCTGTAAGCAGAGAGGACACTCCTAAATAACTGCTTCTCATCTTTTGGTTGCACTAAAACAGGTTTTTATGTTCAGGCTGTTTTTTCAGATATCAAGCTCCAGCCTGGCTACTGGTGCTAAAGCCAAAATGAGGAGGTAGGAAAGCTTCAGGGTAGTGAAATGAGATGTAATCGGCACTCAGAGGAAGAGATAATAAAGCCAGTAAAGGATGTTAACAAAGAGAAAAGCTGTAGGGAAGAGAGTACGGGCATGGCGATCAATATTATGTGGATTTTCCACAATGAAGACAGCAGCTGCTCTGCGTGAGGCATCTTTCACAGATGACAGGCCACAGCCCTGACTCTGCGCTTTTTCTGTTGAAGCAGCATGGTTCTTAATGTCACTGTTCACTGGCTCATCTGTCGGCTCCTCAGCGTTGGGGCCCGCACCCGCAGACTGGGTTGGTTGGCTGGAGCTGACAATCGGGACCAAGCCATTTCCATTAGACTCAGCAAACTCCCTCAAGAGTTCCTGATAAGACACACAGATGCATTGATGAATGGATGGAAACGTTTCCATGTATTTGGCAGAATGTAAAGCAATGGTTTATGTTCCATACCCTGTGTAGATCCTCTATGGTTTGATGCTGCATTGTGTAAAAATGAGCACAGGCATATTCCAACAGTGCACCGAAAATGAAGGTGAAACAGATGCCCAAGTACACATCTATGGCCTTTATGAAGCAGTTAGCGTTGGGCAGAGACGTACGGGCACCCATCATGAGAGTGGTCATGGTCAGGACAGTCGTTACTCCTGCAGAGAGAAAAATAATTCAGTATATTCACAGAAGGTTGAATTTAAGGAGGAATGTTAAGTTTTGTTTCCAGTTATCTCTGTCAATGTTTAACTCTTTTACTTTTGTTTTGAGAATTCTTTAAACCAACAGCAGATATTTTTTATTTACAATGATAGTTTATGGTTTTTAAAGGTAGTTTGGGTTAAAACAAGACAAGTCAATATCCTCCAAGCTACAGTAGATGTTTCTTTCAGCGTCTTTAATGAGTTTAAATCCAGATTAGTTGATCGCTGCAGCAGACTTCAGTCCTCTGAAAACAATACCTCTAAACGTTGCTATTTATGGAAGCACTATGTTAAAAACCTTTAAAATGTGGACATGTTTGTATTGGATGTTTATAAACACAGGAGTCATTGATCATTTACAGGGAAACACAGGGTGCAATAAATCGATGATCCTGTGTGAAACGTGTGCTGCAAACAGAACATGTACTGTAAAGCCTTTGCTGTCGGAATAAAAGTTGAATGAAAGTTGTTAGAAAAGCAGAAATGTTACTAAGGTTTAATGAAAACTGCTTCAAAGATTTTTTTTCCAAAAGTTTCTTTTTTTTTCTTATGGTCCTAATCTCAGTTAACTTCTAACACAAAGATCACTGGTGGTGAAACTTTATAATAAAAAATGTTATATTCTTTGCTGATAACTGCTTCTTCTATATGGAGTGAATTTTGTTCCACTACTGTTGCATCAGAGAATGTGTTTTTCTAATAAAAATGTGAAAAGAAATACAATCCAGAAATGAAACTTTCAAAAATGTCTTAATCAAAAAAAGATTTTAAAATTAACTTTGATGTTTTCTGAGAGATTAGTTTTTTTTTTTCAAACTTTATTTACATTCAGTGTGCAGAAATATTTTTGTTTGCTTCTGGACTATTTTTGGCTTAAAGATATATTCAAGTTGAGCAGCAGACCCCTTACAAGTTAAACTTTATTTTTGACATTTATGTTTTTACAGATTTATATTCTAACAATATAATTTTCAAAAGTTGCTATTTTTCAAGATGAGTTTTACAAATTGAACTCTTTCCAAACTCAGTTCTACAGATTAGGTTCTCTTCACTATAAGCTTAATGCAAACACTTGGTCTTGACCAATAAAAATGTTGCTAACGTCCATGCCGACCAATAGAAATGCATCTTCGCTCCTCACTCCAGAGGAAAGCCCGTCATCCCAACTAAAGAGAAACGCCATTTGGATGGAATGCAATTTATAAAACTCAATCTGAAAAGAAGGATATTTGAAAAATACAATTTGACAATATAAAATCTGTAAATAATAATAATAATAACCATCTGAGAAATCAGCTAGGTTACTCACAAATCTTGCTTTTGGTTAAGAAGTTGTTCAAAGTTTTATTTCTGGGTTTTATATCTAATCACAATTCCTTTTACACATTTTTTTGTTTACAAAAAGTGTTCTTTGCTTGCAACAAGAATGTCACATAACTCACTCCATACTCTGTTCCTATAATGACAAAGGTTGTCTTTCTGTCTGCCTGCTTCTGTCTCCTTGAACTCCAGTCTTCCTCAGCAGATGGCCGCTCACACTAAGCCTGGTTCTGCTGGAGGTTTCTTCCTGTTAAAAGGGAGTTATTCCTCTCCACTGTTGCTACATGCATGCTGTCAAGTCGAGTCGATGCAATCAGCTGGTTTTCCTTAGATGGAAAATTTTTAACTAATCTGACTGTGTGATTTGAATGAATTGTCCTTGTGAAGAACCTTGAGATGACATGTGCTGTTATTTGGCGCTATATAAATAAACTGAATTGAATTGAAAAGTTAAAGCATTTCCAAGCACCAATGGGGTTTATAAAGGCAGTAGTTTTACTAACATCTCCTGCTGAGCAGCCATCAGCTTTAGCCACCAGGAACAAGTCATGATTTATGCTCAGTGAAGATGCCCAGAGAGTGATCTGCTGCAGGTGAGAAATTTACAGCTTATAACCGTCCTGTCAGCACTGCACTTCAAATATTCTGTGAAATACCCTTTCAGTAGTACAGTGGTCTCTCTGCTCCCTACTTCCACAAAAACGCAAAGGAGAATTAAATAAAATGTTTTTTTTGCTTTAGAAACAGTAACAGTTGTTAAAAAAACTTACTAAACTGACGTAAAACAGCTTTTTTACTTCATTGATGTACAAGTTTAAACAAACAAAGCAGCAAACAAACAAAAACACGGATCCAATTTAACCAGGCAAGAGAGTATAACTGAGTATTATGAAATAACCGTTTGTCTCCAACATCCCAGCAGTGCAGGTTGTGCAGCAAATGACTGACCGATGTCTGTTGGTTCTCAAGTTTTATTTAGAAATAACATAACTCTTAAGCTAAGCTCTACAAAACACACACACACACACATATATATATGTGTGTGTGTGTGTATTTTTGAATTGAATTTCCTTGTTGGTGAGTTTGACCTACTTTACTTTTTAACTTTTTTTCATTAAACCTGTAATTAAAAGCAGAATTATTTAACGAGCTCATGTTTTTGGTTTGGGTGGGTAAGTGCTGCATTACAGTAAATAGGAGATAAAATTTATATATTTCACTAAATATTTCTTAAGAAGTATTTTATATGGATTTGGGAATGTACACTGGTTATGACAGAACTGAAAGTCTGCAACACCATGAAGAAAACAGCGCCTGAGCAGAATGTCTTGGAAAAAAAGCCAGGAGCAGAGATGATGGTAAATTTTGAGCTAATCTTTAGAAGCCCATACACTGAAGAACCATTGGAGCTTTGCCTTGAACATCACATGTCAAAGCTGATAGTCAGTCCATAGTCAGATCCTGATATAGAAAATACCTCAATGTGGATACAGCCCATTAAAATCAATACTACACTGACAAACTGATGAATCATGAATTAATTTCTACTGCTTCTCCATCCAGTCGAGTCTGCATGGCTAATTTTAATGAATAGAATAGAATAGATGAGTAGAATAGATAATGAGTTGTCTTATGTTTGGTGGCTCTGGTTCAGATAACGAGATTCAATCAGCAGTGTTTTTCTTGCACATGACCACTACTGGAGTAAGAAAAATGTTTTAACAATCTGCACATAGCTGGTTGGGATTCTTTGATGCAGTTCAGACTCTTGCTTTTGCCCCATCTTTATATTCAGCAACGGGTGTAAAACTCTAAATACTGAACATAATCCATTTTGTCTTTTTTATTTGTAAAGTATATAAAAGCGAGGTTTTTGGCAAATCTTGGCAGTTAATGGGTGAAAAATGTCTGATTAATTGATTTGCTTCTTAAAAGAAAAAAATTCTTAGTGCCACAAAACAGTAGGCAACTGGACTTTCACTGAGTTATTTGGAAAAATATTTCCACACCTACCCAGGAGTCTTTGGATATTCTGCTAGCTCACAACAGAGCAATCTATAATTGGAGTGCTAATATTTTGAAACTGCTGGTTCCAGAAATTTCAGGTTTCCCAGGAAGCCGCCCCTCCCTTCTGCAAGTTTGTGTATTCAGCCCGCCGTGCTAACTGTCACTATTGTAATGAGATGCAACATGGAAGTCGATCCTCCTAAGCACATTCTGTCAGATCAAAGACCCAGTCTTTGCTCTCCTGGGTTATTGAAGTCTTTTTTGTGTATGGGTTTTGTGTTTGGCCATTTGAATCATGATGAGTGTTGCTTATGATACCTCTGCAGAACGAATTCTAGGACCAATTTGTAAATGGTTTGAAGCTGAAACTGCAATCATCCTCCTCTGTTCACTGATTGCTTTTCTATTTATATATATATATATAAACATCAGACAGGTTGCTTCTAATTTAAGCCTGTTTTGTGGTAGTGATGTCCCCAGTGTGTGATTTGCAAAAAAACCAGAGGGGGGGATCGTCTCGCGTGACGTCACGAGCTACATCCGCGCTACACCC
>JAUZNJ010040229.1:0-10439 GCA_034780135.1 Jordanella pulchra | reverse complement strand
CTTTCTTTCTTTCTTTCTTTCTTTCTTTCTTTCTTTCTTTCTTTCTTTCTTTCTTTCTTTCTTTCTTTCTTTCAAACGCAAATATAAATGTACATGTACATGTTTCAATTATCCTACTCCTTCCACACACTTTCCTGAATTTAAATTAGCTATTTATAAGAACTGCACACTCTTGTTTCTTATTCTGTAAATTTGCTTCAACTGTCCCTTTTTCTTACTTTCCTTCAATTATCTTTTTTTATCTGAATAAATCTGAGGGGCTCAGTTTTTACCTTTGTTGCTGGTACAGCTGAATGTCACCACTGATGGGCAATACATGGTTTTCTATTCTATTCTATTCTATTTTATTCTATTCTATTCTATTCTATTCTATTCTATTCTATTTTATTCCGCTTTACTTTCCATATTTCTTATCTCTTCTCCTTGTTTATATATTTCTTCCTTTCATGTCTCTCTGCCTTGTCTACTTCCTTCACACTAAGCCTTTTGTCTTTGGGTTCATATTTACTGTACATGTTAAAATAATTTATTTTATAAAATGTCACTTTTAAGCTCCCAAATAAAATGATCCTTGAGCTGAATATTTCATGTTTTGGAGACAGAATAACTAGTCACTGGACTCACAGCTGTTTATTTAACAAATACTGTATGCTGGACTTAAAATCCCAAATCAAAGTCTGCTCAGGGCCTCATATAAACTTGGCATGGCTCTGCTGACGGATCCACGTCAGCGCCAGAGAGGTTGACCTCTGTCTCACACAGTAATGGCACTCGCCACCTGCAGTTCTGTCTCTATCTGCAGAGTGAGCCAACTCGCACGTTAGGAGAGCTTGAGATCAGCAGCTGATGATGATAAATCTTTGCTCGTCGCTCACCAGTTGATTGTGACTACAGCTGAGCAAGGGGATCGTCTTATTGTGTCAGGGCAGGGCCGCCATAGAGATGGCGCTGCCAAAAGAAGGCACAGCTCTGGTATCTGAAAGAGAACATTAGGGGGAGAGAGATATAGAAAGAGAATGAGGGAAAAGGGAGGGCAAGCTAATATGTTGCATCAATCAGTTTAAATGACTTGCTTATGTTATTAGCTAACAGTGTTTTGTTTCTTCAGCTCCCCGAAGTTATTAGTGTTTCATAGTTAACCTTGAAGTAATTGGAATGGCTCTGTTGATGTTCTTCTATCTGTGTGAGACTGACAGTTTATTTTTCTTCTGTGGAAAGCTTCCCTCCTCTTTCATGTCGCTACAGTATTTATGAATTAGCTTCCTGTCACTTTACAGTACAGCCTAATACTAATTGGTGATGGGATATATGGGTTATTCATATCCCACAAGGTGGCATGCAGTCTTCCTTCCTGCCTTCCTTCCTTCTTTTACGGCATTAACATGACTGAAAATTGTTGAAACTAATAACATGGTGTTGCTTGGGTAATGCCGCTGCACAAATTGCACCTTCCTTGGAAATGGTATAATCTCAGACATAAATTTAAACACTAAGACTCCACAGCCACGGCTCCTCCAACCAGCCTCCTGACATTTTAATTTGATTCTTCATCTGCAAATTAGGCATGCACTGCATAGATATTAGCTTGTTTTTGTTTTGTAAGAACTGCACATTGGCATTGGACTCCTACCAATTAGAAAAAGAAAAACAGACCTTTTGGTGTGCTTTGCACTGGCCCTTTCCTAGGTTCAAACACATTTTTCATGTAAGAGTCCCACTTTTCTCAAAACTCCAGCGTTGTCAGTCACAAAGCATAACTACCAAATCTCTGTTCTCTAATAAATAGAGGAGAGAATTTACAAAAGGAGCCTGAAAAACGAATTAACACAAATCACAAGGAGCAAAGGATACCATGAAAGAGTGAAGGATGATAAGATACAAGCAAGATTCAAAGGTGAAAGGAGTCACAATAAGTAACATGGAAAAAAGCACATGGAAAAAATAGAGGAAGGCAAGGACAGAAAAACCAAATCGGAAAAAGTAAAAATGAGGGATGCAAAAAGAAATAACACAGAAGCGCAAACAGAGGAAAGTGGCAAAAAAGAAAGAAAGAAAGAAAGAAAGAAAGAAAGAAAGAAAGAAAGAAAGAAAGAAAGAAAGAAAGAAAGGAAGGAAGGAAGGAAGGAAGGAAGGAAGGAAGGAAGGAAGGAAGGAAGGAAGGAAGGAAGGAAGGAAGGAAGGACAACAAAGAGAAGTGGAAAGGAGAAGAAAAGGTGGAGTAAGGACATGTAGAAAGAACACAGAGGAGATTAACAAGGAAAGAAGGTCACAACGAAGGACAGATGAATATAAAGGATAGAGAACTCTGTAAATGTTATTTTATCCTTTGTTTTATTTGTCCTATACTTTCTCAGAACTGAAAACCACTTTAATCAAATTCAGTGCTTTTCCAGTCCCTTCCAGACCACATAGGAACCCTGCTTTTAACTTCGGTTCTTATTAAGTATTGATAATTTGGACAGTGCTTCACTAAAAAATGAATTCTGCTGTCATGTTTTTTGATGACTGCTGTATGAGTGGCATGCTAAGCTGTAAAAAAAAATATGGCTTGAGCTGTGTTGTCAGAGAGAAAAGATGCAAGACAGGGAAAAGTTCTACCACACTGTTTAAATTTATTAAAAGGAAAAAAAAATTAAGTAAAAAAGATGGTCTGTCCAAAGCATCTTTGCATGTTTATGAGGCTTTGCTTTGCTCAATGTCATTTCATTTAGGGAAAAAGTGTCCTTTTTAATTTTCTGATAGTCTCTTGCCTCTGTGGTCCACTTTGCTGGATAAATATCTGACCAAGAAGTTAATTTAAATGACTTTTTGAGGATGATGATTGATCCATTGAATACTAAACAACTCAGACCTGCTATGCAAACGCTACTGCAGAAATAGTCAGAAAATGTTCAATGACTACGGTTCAACTCTATATTATGGGACTGCTATTCTTTTAATGGTTTTCGCCTTTTCAGTAAACCAACAAGACCTTAGTTACTGTCGACATAATAAATCCTAAAATAAGTCTATTATTGGCTTTGGAAGCTCAAGAGATTTTAAGAGGTTTGAACTCGCGTTCACGGGGCCTTCCAAAAGAGTCCATACCCCTTGAGTTTTTGCCAATGTAATTAGATATCAATAACAGATTTTTCTTTGTTCTTTTTAAATTTTTATTACTCAGTAAATAAATAGTTTACTAAAGGCATTTACAAATAAGCTGTCCAAAACTATGGAGATGACAATTACCGCAGCACAATACATAAATAACTTATGAAATGATTACTTAAATGTAATTAATTTTTTTAAAACTAATAGTAAATATAGACTTGATTTCATATATATATAATTTATTATGTGGGTCACAGATTTTATTTACTTAGTTTGGCCTCTAAAAGGTTAATGAGAGAATGTTAGTCAGCAAAAGTCTCTGATAGCTCCCACCATGCTTGAGCACAGCAAGCTCTATCATAAGTTTATTAGAAATTTTTCAGACCAAATTAGGGATATAGATGCTGGAGTAGCTCACTCAATGTACTCTAAATAAACGTATTATTGAAGTAATTTAACCCTTTTCAAGTGATTCTACTCATTTTAGAGTAAAACAAAAGCAGGAAAAAGTTGTCTTATCTTGCTTGGTGATTATTAAATCATTAAGTATTTACTTTATAAAGAAAATAAATATGTTTAAGTGAGGCTCATTAAACTATATTCATCAAATAAATTCTGTATTTATTGTTAGCTTTAATAAATATAAGACACATTTAAATATTATTTCATAAGGTTGTAATGCTGGTTTCATAAGTTTCTAATGTCAAATAATATTAAAAGAGAACTGTCTTGAAGGTGTTGTCTATAGCTCTACCATAAAAATTGTTCTTGAGTCTTTATGTGTGGGTTTCAGAGGCCTGTAGCATTTGCCAGGTACAAATTCCAAAAGGGAGTTTCTGAAATAAGATTGATATCTGATAACTATTTGAGATTCTTTAGTCACTGGATTTTATTCAGCACTTCAATATCAATTATTGAAAACCGGTGAGACTATAGAACATCTGCACAGATACAAATAAATTGTCATTGAGCCATACTGACAAGCCAGGCAAGGAGATCATAGACAAGGGAGTCAACTAAGAGGGTTGTGGTAGCACTAGAGGAAATGAAAACATCCATAGCTCAGGTGAACATTGTTGGAAAAGACTACTACAAGTTTTTTCACTTCACAAATCTGTGCTTTATGAAAAGATGGGAAAAAGAAAGTTGTTCTATAAGCGTAATAATAATATTAATCGTGTTTTGTTTAGCACAAGCTATGTAAGGCACAGATGAAAACATTGGAGCTTGGAAAGTTCAGTTTAAGCAACTGGGCGTGAGGTTTTCTAGAATACGTTTCACCTCTCATCCAAGAGGCTTCTTCAGTTTTAACTGATGAAGGAGAAAGCAGAGACAAATATACTGTGGGTTTGAGCAAAAATTAGGGAATGGGGAGAAAAGAAACAAAAGGTGAACCTGATGGTTTGTTAACTACCTCATCAGAATGGTTTCAGTCACATACCTCTAAAGGAGTCAGTTGAAGGTAAGTTAGAGGTAAATCTTTGGGGTATAGTTCCTAAAAGTGCTTTATACTTGGGTGACAAGTTATGTCTGTGGCTACCTCCCCTGTTAAGGGATGGCTTTTCCAGGTTAACAAAGATGGCTTCTTTGACCCCCCTCTCAAAACATATGTCTTTCCTGGCTAGAATATCGACGTTGTTGTCCTCCAACGAGTGTCCTTTTAGCCTTCAGGTGTAGGTGAACAGCTGAGTCCTGTCCTCAGGAATTAGACCTCCTGTGTTGAGCCATGCAGCTGTGCAGAGGTTCCTTCGTCTCTCCAATGTACAGGTCTGTGCATTCCTCACTACACTGAACACCGTAAACCACGTTGTCGGTCTTGTCCCTGGGTGTCTTATCTTTGGGGTGAACCAGCTTTTGTCTCAGGTTGTTACCTAGTTTGAAGTCCACAGGGATCCAGTGCTGGTTAAAGATCCTGCTGAGTTTTTCAGAGACCCCAGCAACAAAAGGTATAACGATATTTCTTCTTCTGTTTTGTTCCCTCCCAGCAGGCCTCTTCTTGTTGGTTTTTAAGAAAGCCCATCTGGGGTAACCACAGTTCTTCAAGACTGTCCTGGTATGTCCCTGTTCTTTCGTCCTACCTCTATTGGTGGTGGGAATGGTTTCTGCTCATTACTGGAGGGTTCTGATGACACCTAGTTTGTGTTCCAGTGGGTATTCTCCTGTAAGGAACCTTCACAGATATGGGGAATGTGGGTACTCTAGTCAGAGAAGAACAAAACTGAACACGCTGGCCTACCTGTAAAACTATGTATTGCAGAAAACTAGCGCAAATTAGGAGACCACTGGAATCATTATAGTGGCAGCATCAGGCTGAGCGGATGTGTTTCCTCTGAAGCCTTCCTCTGGAGGAACCTGTAAGAAAAGCTGTTAGATGTGGTCTCTGCTGGATTTTTATTACATAATATTGTGATTGAAAAAAAAATGTGTCTGATCATACCTATGTAAGAAACTGAAATTGATGAGGAACAGCATTTTTAATACTTTTGAGTGTCTGCAAGGGTCTCTGTAAAGCCTCTCTTGAAAAAAGGTTTTGACATTAATTTCATAGGCTCATCCAAATACATCAAACTGTAGCCCCTAACTCCTGTTTATGGTTCCTGATTCTTCACATTTTGTGGGGTCAACAGTAGGAAAAAACTGCTGGCTCTTCATTATAGAACCGAAAACATATCTGTGTCACACACCCTTCATGAAGTGATAAAGTCATAGTTTTAATCTGTGAGGTGGGCTCTATTATGTCACAGAAAGGATTTGGGTATTCTTCATAGATTCTAAGCACCAGATAGGAACTTAGTGAGGTCTCTATGCAAAATGAACTATTAATAGAAAGCCTACAGCCTCATTTTCTTTGTCCTTCTCTACTGCCAGCACTATTTAGACTGATTTGCTGTATTTGAATAAATCCAAAGTCTTCTTTTGCTTTATTCCTTTCGCATATTATGAGGTATATAAGGTATACTCACCCATTCTGCCCTAGAAAATTCTTCATAATATTGCTATGTCTGTTGAATTTGGGTACTGCACACACCCAAATGCCATACTAAAAAATGTGTTGAAGACAGACAAGAGGCCTTGTCTCAATATATCTGTATATGACACCTTGATGAAAAATAGCACTTAAGTGTTTACAACCACCTACAAGAAATCTTGAACGAAAAAGTGGAAAGACTTGAAAATGTTGAAAATGTTTGATATTTACAGAAGCCCTTTATGCAACTGATTGACTTGGACAAAAAATTCTATTCTTAAAGGATGTAATTTTGAACCTGTATCTCAATATATGGTCAGACGAATGAAAAAATGCATGCCATCCCATTTTAGATTAAGAACTGCAAAAAAAAGTGATTGAAAAACATGAACCCTTTTCCCCCTCAACTTTACATCTATGTATGTACTACTTTGCACTGATTGATGGTATAGGATGGCAAAAAATGAAAATGCATTAAATATGCTACCAAGACAAAACATGTACAAATTCAGGAGGTATAGGTAGTTTTGCAAAGGCAGTGTATATCGCAAAAAAAAATAAATACATTGATGTGTTTATTTTTTTCTTTGGATTTCTCAAATATCACGCAGGTTGAAGGCACATTTAACACAGCCGGTCACATTAGAGATGTTTACTCCTCCTGTCAAAGCATGAGTTGTAAATTTATACCACGCAGGAAATGAAAGATGCTGTGGCATGTTGAGTGCAGACACCAAAGCAGTGTCACCTTCAGTGAGCGTTTCTCTTGTCTGGACTGGCAGGTGATATCAGAGCATAAACTCCGTTTTGACCTTGCACTCACTTGTCACAACAAAAACACAAGAAATAGAACAGCAGAAGAAAAACAACAACCTCCACCCATCACATTTCAAATAATATCCCTCGACTCAGCTGGTATCACACTGTACTGCTGCTGAAAACTCTCACTTCAGCCTATGAGGAGCCAGGGATGGCAAAGCTCTGCAATAACACTGTTTACTAAAAATGCTATAAAGACAAAAAAAAAAAAAATAAAAAGAACAACAGCTAACATGTCTTCATTAATATTCAATGTTGCCGAGGTGTGATTGATTCTATCATCAGCTGAGTTATTTTTGTGACCATTACAGGAGCATCAAAACACCACGACCTCCATTTATTTCCTCTTTGAAATTGTGCTCACTTTATTCGCTTCTCTGACTCTCCAGTAGCTTGAATCATTTCTCCTGGGAGGTGTTTTTTTTTTTTCTAACCTGCTGCATTTCTGCTGGTCCTAAGAGCACACTAACCAGCAATTCTCTTACATTGTATGTGGGACACTTGTGCAAAGAGAGCAGCAAGGCACCTGGGATGGCTTTGGTGAGACTGCGGGCTACATTTAGCACTGTGAAAATGTAGCGAGGAGAGCTGAAAAACAAAGTGGTAAACATGGTGTGTTTTAATATTGAGAGCATCCTTTGAAATTCAAATCAAAGTAACGTTTGCTGAGCTCATAGTTCAACAAAAGGGCCACAAGTTACATTTTTGTGTCCTTTAATATTATTTTGAGTAATACTCCCCCAAAGTAGAGCTAATAATAAATTTTAATGATTCCTGTAGACTGAAAATCTGTGTTTCTCTTCTTTTCCAAGAACTGGATAAAAAGGCTGACAGTAAAGGCATGAGTTTGATTTTAACAGGGAAAGTTCAAGGTCCCTACAAACAGATTATATAAAACTCACAAAATCCTTTGTTATTTATTCTGTTAACATTCTGTAAAAAAAACTAGTTAAACTTTTAAAAAATGTATTGGATCTTCTATGTTCCTTTAGCACTACTACACAAGTATATCCTTTTTTCTTCTATTTTGCTTTTCAATTTAGTTTTGTCCTCTGTGGGTCTCCAAACAATTTCTGTAATTTTTTTATGTTGGAGAAACAAGACAAATTATTCTTCTGTTTTTATGAAAAAAATCCCATAATGATATCAAATCCAACTTTGATCTATCTCTGGAAAATCCAGTTGTACGTATAGAGAAGAATTAATGTTGCTTAACTAATTTAAAAAATATATCAATAGAAAGACACCCTACCACTCATTCTTTCCCTCCTTTTATTAAGGTCTCAAGATTAAATTTTAAAATAAATTGAATCTCTTTGACAACATAATTTAGTAAATCATTAGCTTTTTAATGTCAACGTCAAGTATCATAACCACGAATAAAAGTATAAGAATTCTAAGAGCTCATTTGCTATGTGGTACTCCAGATACCCAAAACCCAGTAAACTCTCAGCAAGGATAAAACCATCAAAATAAATCTCATCATCTACCAATCTCTGACATTAATCAGATGAAAATATATCTTAAGCACACTGAAGTAGACAGTAGAAGTCATAGTGGGTTCTATAATGATGAGCAGGTCCTGCTACAGCACAGCATCTAAAAATCTGACTCTTACCTCCTTTCTTTACGGTTTGTATGAGGGTGTTTTTATGGTATGCTATATTTAGTTGATGCCCAGCATTTCTTCTTTTCTGAAGTTAAATTTATTCAGTTTTAGTCTCCACTGTCTAAATAACACCATTCCAGAAGATATGTACTTTGTCTATATTCTCTCTGGTAAAGTTTAGTCTGCACTTCATTTACTTTCTGAAAGAGGGAATATTTTTACTCATACGACCCCCTTCAAGACATTCTTTTTATTCTGGTCCCCCTTTGAGATGAGCTTCTTTGGATGTCCACACCTGGGCATTTTGACAATGGTTCTTGAAAGAATAGGCATTAATTCAACTGGAAGGGTCTTACCTACTCATCTATTGCCTATTCGTGCACTCCAGTTTCATCCCATCAGTGCAGCTCCTTACCGTTGCCTCAGCCAATCAATGTTCAAGACTGCATTTAAAGCTGCAGATCTAAGGAAGCCCTTGCTTCCAGCCAAACAGCACCTTCATTCCACCGGCCTTCCTATGGCTCTCCACATTCTCAGCCCCAATTCCACTACCAGTGTCTCTCTAATTGCTGTTCTTTCCTTGTGAGTTTCTCCTGATTGAAACATCCACTTACAATTTATTTCCCAACAAAATAGTTGATTTCAACTTTACTGGGTCTCTTCACTTCCTACTTTCTTTAGCGGTTCCATCTATCTATCCATCTCCTGCTCCATCCTCCTCTTACTCATGAACAGGAACCTAACATACTTAAACTCCTCTACTTAAAACAATAGCTCTTCTCTGACAAGGACCAACCACCTTTTGCCGGTCAAGAACCGCAAACTTAGGCTTGGAGGAGTTGATCTTCCTCCCAACTGATTCACACTCAGCTAAAAACCAATGTTATTTCTGGAAGATTTCAATTTTTTTTTTTAGTCTTATTCTTTTGGAGGGAAATTAGTTTTAGTCAAAATCACTGACATCGCCAGAAAAGGGAAATTGGGTGTGCATCAGCAAATACTGGGTGTGCTTAAAATATTTTTTTAACATTACACCTCAACAAACATTCTAAAGAATATCTATCTCTGAAAACCATTAACATATCATACGTGTGCACTCAGTCAGTAATACAATAATTATGATAATAATAATAATACAACATAAGTGAGATACTCTCAAATGAATCAATAACTAAGTAATAATTAATTCACACATTATATCCTAAAAAAACAAACACTGCAAAAACCTAATGCACATAAAGAGCAAAGTAAAAGAAATAACATATTGTAGCTTACCTGTGTGCACTGCACAGTCATGTGTTCAAAGGGCAAGATATGCTCTTTTCATTGGATGAGTTACCCAAAAAACACAATCAGTTCAATGCCCTCCAAATCAAGTCCATAATGTCTGCTCAGCACACACAATACATCCAGCTGGCAGCCGAAGGCTTCAGCAGCACACTGAAACAGTCGCTCTAAAACAGTTTGTTCAGGTAGGCCGTCTGTCAAGGATCATAATCCATAAGGACATAAGAGTCACTCCAGATGGGTCTGGTCAGTAGGTTGCCAGGTGTGTCAACTGCCTCTGTGGGTGGCACTGGCACACCCGTAGCTATACCAGTGGACACAATTAATTCATTTCATATGCAAAAGTTTTGGTCAACGTCACACTCAAAAAACACTGTTTCCCCCTTTGGAGAGGCTGTACAGTTTTAAAGCCAACTAATAGTCTTTCTATATGGTCTCTCCAAACTCCAAACCTCTACAACTATCTGGTAAAGAGCACGATTTCCCTCATGATACATGCATGCTGCCTTAGGTGTCCTACAGACAAATCAATCTTGAGATGACTTCTTGAGCTTGGCAGCATCCCTTACTGTAGATCTTTAATTCAGTATATTTATATAGCGCCAAATCACAACACGTCATCTCAAGGCACTTCACAAGGACAATTCATTCAAATCACACAGTCAG
>JAUZNJ010040228.1:0-10440 GCA_034780135.1 Jordanella pulchra | reverse complement strand
TTATGAAAGAACCAAACTTTATGAATGTTTTTTGTGACAAACAAGTATGTGTTCCGATCACTCTATCACAGAAAAATGAGACTTGTAGAACTTATTGGAAACTCAAGACAGCCATGACATTATGTTTTTTACAAGTGTATGGAAACTTTTGACCGCAACTGTATTTAAAAACTAGCACCAGAGATCCCCCGGGGTGTTTTTTTTTGTTTGTTTTTTTTTTGCTGTATTAAGAAGCACATTATATAGCACAGAGAAAGCCAATGGGACTTTTAGCTTTCACATATTTTAAATGCTTGAAATTATTTAATGGTACACCTATTGTTAAAGGAACTTTAGAGGAAGCATAAAAAAATCAAAAGTTATATTATTACATAAAAAAACCACAAACATTCAATCCTCTCATATCAAACTGTCCCTGTGTTTAAGCAAGTAATAAATTCACTTCAGATGTTTTTGTTTGGTACGCTGCATCATGTTAGACTGGCCATGTTACATTTGTTCTGGACGTAGTTGAATTTACGGAAGTGATTTCTCTTTTCTTAGACAACGTCACTGAGCAAATATGTTTTGCCCATTTAACTGTATTAAAACTGGAGACGATATGACTGGATGAAAGTATTAGGAAGTCTTTACATATCATATGAGAGTCATCGAAATGTGAATACTTGTGGAGTGCAAGAGAGCAAAGTCCAAATTGGATTATTAGCCTCTATTCAAGAGGGAAAAATAATTAAAGTAATTTGATTATGTATTTATGCAACTCTGAATGAGAATGCCAGTTTCTCAGAGGGTTTGAATGAAAAGATGTCAAATAACAATAAGGAAATAAGAAGCAGCTGTGTCATTACCTCTCTATCCATCGACGTCACAAAGACACAGCCTGCTGTAAGGTGGGTATATTAATCAATCAAATCTACAAGAAGTTCAAGTGGCGAGTCTGGAACATTTCATAAAAAAGCACAACCTTAGTAAATATTTAGGTATTGCATAAACCGCCATTTTAAAAACAGTCAATAAAAATAAATGTGACATATTGTTATTTGTGCATAGTTAATAATAGTAGATAACTGTTATTTTAAAATAGCTTCCTATCAGATATAAAGATCTTGATTGAGGTTTTCTTTTTTTCAAGAAATAGATCTAAATCTTGTGAAAGAAGAAGCCTGGTGAATTGCTTGACAATGAATATACTTAGTGGTTAGAGCAATTAAGTTGTGTTTGGTGTGATTGTGATTTAGACTTCGGATTTAATGACCACAAGTATGTTTTTGTTGCCTCAAAGTGCATCTGTAGCAGCTATGAGCAGCTTGGACAGATATTTTTGATCAAGGCAAATATCTTCTCCTTATAAGGCCTTCAAGTTGTGTGCAATCACTGTGATATTGTTTCCAGGTATCAAACTGTGAGATTTTCATACTGTTTCATGCACCGTTGTCCTGTGATTTGGCCAACATTGTTAAAGTAGGCATGAGTATATCACCTTTATTCTAGACTAAGACTAAGGAATTAAATAACCAGCAATGGGGAATTAAATAAGATAAAAAGCAAACAAATGAAATATTGTTAATATGGAATATACTGAGATGATTTTTAGGAATATTCCACAGTCTTATTGGCCTCTTTTTTAATTCTTTATTCTTTTCCTTTTCACTCCATCGCGTTTCGTAATTTTTGTCCTTCGAAGATTCTTAGGCCACGTGACTGTCAGCTGACTCTACCCGGAAACGTTTCGTGAAGCTGACAATAACTTAAGAATAGGGTTTCCTCCATAAAATTTGTTTTACAGTAAACCGCAAAAAATAATCGATGGAGTCAACGCTTGAACAACATCTTGATGAAACGTGAGTTGAAGCCGGCTGCTAATTTTATCTGGATTTTATACTCTGTGGCCATAAACTGATCATTTTTTATCTCTGTTTGTTGGTTGTTGTTTCTTTAGCATGAAGAACCCAGCAGTGGTTGGAGTCCTCTGCACTGATCAACAAGGACACAGTCTGGGATGTAAGACTCTAGGTTTTGTTTAAGGAGGTTTGCCGTTAACACGTTAAACGTTAGAAATCAAAGTTGTTATGCAGTCTGATGGTTAAAGACAAAGTTTCCTGTAGAAAAGTAAAAGGCTTCCACATACACGATAGTTTAGTGCTTCATGGCGACTCGTTTCCACGGAGGACAATAGTGGACATTAAAATTGATATTCATAAGGACTTTTAAAGGAAAGCTGTCATGGGAAAGAAGACACCTTCAGCAATGCTCTGCTGGTTACTGCTGGCAACGTTACTTACTGAGTTTGTCCTCATTGCTCCTTGCTAAGCATCACATAGTTAGATTGGATGGACAGTGACTGATGTGAATTAAGGTTATTTTGACAGATGAAGTATTTTTGAGCTGAATTTCTCCAAATCGTAGAATTGCCTCCATGTGGAGGATGAACCTCCTCCCCAATCTCAAGTGTTTGGCAACCACTTCTGGATTTTTATACTACTTGCATCCTTGTATTTGAATGGAAGCATCACAGAAGTGTGTTTTTAACGGGAGTTTTAATGTTAGTTTCCAGGCCCTCAGTTTTGGGTGTAAAGATAAGATGTTATGTTTTGGTCTGAGCTGACCAAAGCTCATGGTTCTACCTGGTCTAGTTTTCCCTTCATGTTTTGTTAAAAAAAAAAAAAAAAACTTCATTCTTTTAAATTTTCAGATGGTCAACCGATCAGCACTTTATTAAATGACATAATTCAACAATTCAGTTCAACTCCGGTTATTTATATAGCATCAATTTTACAACAGATGTCATCTCAAGGCACTATAAAAGGACAATTCAGTCAGATTGGTTTAAAGTTTCTATTAAGGCAAACCAGTTTATTGTATGGAGTCATTGACTTGCAAGACATGCTCCTCACACCGAGCAGGGTACTGTGCTGCATTGCTTTATAACTAATATCAAAGTAAAGAGTACAGTTGAATTTGAATCAATCTATCAGGGCTGCACAATATACAGGGATTATACTGTCATCACAGTATCAAGGTGTTCAATACAAAATTTTCAAAATTTGACATGCAAATATTACATTTAATCTAATTTATCTGAGCCTCAAAGCAGCAGGTTCTCCCATCAGATTGCCAAATTGTTGAACAAATATATATATATATATATATATATATGTATATATATATATGTGTGTGTGTGTGTGTATGTATATGTATATATGTATGTATATGTATATATATGTATGTATGTATGTATGTATGTATAGGTCTGATCAATTAATATAGAAGTTTAACAAGACAATTTTTTGCAAGCAGTTAAAGCTGATGGTTGAATTTTACCATTTGAGAGCTTTCTGTTAGATGGGCCGTAGCTTTTAGAGAAGTGAATTATGTAGAGCTACACCAAACTTAGACAGCAGGAAGGAAAAATATGTACATTTGCCGTTATTAGTGCTGTGGTATGTTTATGTCTGCTGGACTGAAGACCCAGTTTCTGATATTATAGTTGTTTGTAAGTGGCTCTCTGAAGTGATTCCTTATCAGGGTTTTGGCCCAAACAAATCTGTGATTAAATCAGGCAAACCTTTTGTAAAGTGAATACAGCAGGCAGTGAAATGTCACATGTGAGCTTAAAACATCACAAATTAGTTCATGGAGAAGATAAGAAGTTGATTATAGCACAGAGAGTGAAGTTAGAAGTAAATCCAGGTGTGATACCACCAACAGTGACACCATAAGCTGTTCACGTGACAGGAGACTAAAATCAGCTTTTCCCATATTATTAGCATAAACTCATGTGATACAGTTTTACAGGAGTTCATACTATTTTACAGACTCCCTCTAAAACTGGTCGTCTCGCTATGAACAGTCAGTATCTAATTTAAAAACTCTTAATTCTGCAACAAAAAGGGTAATAGAGATTTTTTAGACAAGCAGAAAAGACTGCGGCTTTCCTCACAGCTCTGTAAGAAACAATAACATGTAGACTCTGAACACAGAAAATGGTATAACACTAAATAGTCAGATATACTCTGAAGCTTTCTGCATGTCTTTACTCTAAATGTTCTGTTTTGCAGGCCGTGGGTCGTTGTCTGACGAACACGGTGGGGTTGTGTCGGTTTTGGCCAAACAAGCTGCAGCTCTCCCCAAAGACCCGACAGACTCCCCGACTGTCTGCCTGGAGTCTGACTCGGGGTGAGCGTTGACTGACTCTTTCTGCTTGACTTGTATTTGCTGTTTATTTTTTATTTATAATGTGTCTCGCGGAAGTCTGAGGTGGGTTTGATTCATGTTTGAAAGGATCAATAAGTCGAGAGGAAGCTGAGGAAGGAAATCCAGGACAACAGAGAGGGAAATTCAGTTTAAGTAATCTGGGCGGCAGCTGTCAGCTCAAAGGAACATCTTCATCCAACCATAACATTTTCACTGTTTTTCTGTTATTTTCTAAATCCATGTCAGCCTGCTCTGTTTCTGGCTACGTGGAGGTGTCAGTCCATCCAGGGTGTCTTTTCATCGGGAGCTGTATTTTCTGGTTGTTTTTCATTCTCCTACCTACAGGATTTAACTTTAGGGCCTCTGCTGCCACCTTCTGGTTAATGTCAAACATCAGTTTATAATGCAAAGATTAAAAGTTTTAACAGTGCAAAATAATTTAAGTCCTAAATCGTTAGAGCCAGTGTCTTGTTATGTTTTCTTTAATGTGACATAGTGTAAGTGTATACCTTCGGTCTATAATGCAAAATGTCTAATAAAAAAACAAAACAAACAAAAACAATAGACTTTCAGTCTTTCATGGATGAGCTGTTGCTCCTAATATTGTGAGAAGTTACACTTTTTGGAGGTTTTGGGTGAGTTTCATGCCAAAATATTTAGGATTTTAATATTGAATTTAAATCATTAAGGAAAAAAATGTTTTGTTTTATTTTTTCTTTGCAGCACAGACCGTTCGGTAGTATGTAGCAGGTTGCTTTTACAATTTGTTTCAATACTGTTGTTGGGAATGAAAATCACGAGGAAGGAAAAAAAGAATTTGTATAGTTTTGAGCTCAAAGTCAAATTATTTTGTTTGATGATATTTGTTGTGCAGTTACTTTTTTGTTTCATTAGCATTTTTTCACGAAAAGGAATACAAACCAATTTTTACACATTATGGCCTGTAGTTGTATAGCAATTTACCAAGTTCTAGGACTTTAAGTGCTGTACATTCAGTCCTTCACCCATTGATGCACACATTTACACACCAGTGGAGGTAAACTACATTGTAGCACAGCTGCTCATGGGCACTCTGGCAGAAGCGAGGCTGCCGTTCTATCAACAGTAGGAAGCACAAGTGAAATGAAGTACCCACAGACATGACAATAGAGACAGAAGAAGATGTATAACAAGGCGTTGTTTTCCCAATAATATGCATTCCTAATCAGCATGTGTTTCTATCACTGGTTGTCTTAGTTTGCCGTTTTCTCTTTTTCATTGTTCTCTAGGAATATCTTGGTGAGAAGTCATGGGAGCATAACCATAGCCGTCCACAAGATCGCCTCCTGAAGACTCCAGGACTCTTCAGTATTTATATTGTAATAAAACAAACACATGAACAGAGACTAAATATAGGCAATCCAAACAAATTTGATATACAGCAAACTTTTGTTTCTGCATTGATATCTTCTTTTTTATATGTATATCTAGATCTAAGCATCTTTGCTGGTTATGTCAGTGCTTTTGTACTGGTTGTATGTAGCAGAGCAGCTTGTTTGTCATATGCAGGTTTCTGTAACCTGCCTGCTTTTGTCTTGTTTGACAGGATTTTTTTTTTCAATCTGAAACAACCCTGCATTGTATAACAACCCAAAATAAACTTTAACTTTACTTTGAGCTGCCCTCCTGCGTGCTAAGTGTTCATTATTTTCACTTTTGATAGTTTAAATGGCTAACCAATTAATTTTTCCTTGGCAGCAAAAGTGCAATCACCCCTGAGATCCAAAACTGGTTTGAGAGATGGTAATCATGAACTGATGGCCCTTAAAACATTGCATAATTTGCTCACTACAGTAGAAGCAAACAACAGAATGATTAAGAACGTTCTTTACAGATACTTTGCGACCTTACGGGGTTTTTTTTGGCAGAAAAATTCATATTTTAAGACATCAGAACAACAAGACAGTGTTTTTTAGAGAAGGGGATTTTTTAAAAACAAGCAGGTGATTAAAAATTGAATATGATTTACAAACAAAACTGCCCAAAATTCAGTTTGCAATTCTGATAAAAAAAACACCTGTTGCTGCAAGTGCAGTTTTTTCAACCTTTAATTTCTATTTTCAATTAAGTCTCTTGAAGTATATCTCTGCCGGTTTTGCACATTGACAGACTGAACATTTTGCACCTTCTTTTCTGCAAACCAGTTCAAGCACAGCATAATTATTATTAGTAATCTTGACTGCAAACCACCACCCAAGTCTTTAAGTCTTGCACCCTAACCGTGCTTTGATATATGTTGTATTTAAAATCAAAACTTTACAAAAATAGGCTATAACTTACAGGTCAGATTAAAACCTTTTTTCCCTCTGTAAATATGATTTATACAGACCTTACAAAATTTATGAGCATTGAATTTAGTTTTTTTATGGTTAAACCATTTATGTGCATTTAAGATGTGCAATAATGTTATTTGATCCACCAAGAGATTCTTTTTTTTAGACTGATTGCTTAATCAAAAAAAGTAATGCTAGATTATTAGTTGCCCAAATAACTTTATCCCTCATCTGTATGATGTATTGCATAGTTTTAAGACTGCAGTTGGTTCACTTATGTTCTACCTGAGGCATTTATTTATCGTGATATTTTATTACTTAGTTTGCTTTTTTTCAAGTTAGATTATTTCTGCAAGCAGTTCCACTGGATTTTATTTAGGAGTGTCCAAGTATAGGGGTGTAAGTAGACATACATTAGCTTATTAGAAAAATGTGATCAATTTTGATGCGAATCAAAGTTTTTATTTTTTTTTATGTGATAAAACGTGATAAAGTTTTAAAGTGGAGGATACTACGTATAGAAAGATCCAGGGAGCGTCTTTTAAAGACCCCGCACCTGAATGATATATGGGGTGACTGGGATGTTTTTCACATGCAGAGTTGCCTCCACCCTTTCAGTCCTTAAACAGGGGGGGCTCACTGCGCCGTCCCCATCACGTGGCTGTCCTATCGGTGAGCCCCCCTCCACCCCCACCCCTTCTCTGCTCCTCTGCACAGCAAGCGATGCTGAAGCTGCGGTGAGAGATGAAGAGTTGCTGCTCCGGCGCGTAGAGGTGAAAGTTATGGCAGGGACATCCCCCTTGGAGCCGAGCAGAGCGTCCCGCATCAGTTTGTGCCACAGTCCCGCACCGGGAGCGCGCATCGCCTTTCAGACACGCGAGAAATCCCCCTCACGCAGCCGGGCAGATCAATCTTAGTGTGGAAAATAGGTTTGAAGGGAAGTGAGTCGGCGACGACAGGGGAGGGAAATTAGAGGTATGTGTTGCTTCTTCTCATAGGAAGATCATCTGAAACCCTTTTTTTTTAATGGTCCCACACCTTCTAATGCCGCTCCAAACGGTCATCATCTGTGACTCCACAAAGTCATCAATGTGCTGAAAACTTTTCACCCACTTTGTTATCAGTGCGGAGTTTTGGCTCTTATTGTGGAGTGAGATTGCAATTTTTATAATTAAAGTGGTTCTGTGTACACTTTTTTTTAGTTGATTCTAGAAGTGAGTGAGGGGCGCAATGTAACAGGCCTGCCAAGGAAAGATAACCGACCCGCAGTTACGCACGGTAAGACCACCCTGTTCTCTCTCTCTCCCTCTCTCTCTCTCTCTCTAACCAATAATAATGCGGTTCTGTGTTTCTCCAAGGAGACTAAGCCTGCAGCTTACAGTTAAACACCTTTTATTCTCTGCGAAATCTAATCCATAGTTTTTTGGGTTTTTTTTTTTGTTTTGTTTTTTTTGTGTGTAGATTTTCGATTCCAAACCAGCAGTTGCCAAAGTTGGATCCTCGGTTCTGATTTATAGAGCAGTATAAAAACAGAGAAAATGGTTAGATCAAGAAGATTTTAGTAATAATTTCTTTAGAGAGAATAAATCATTAAGTTAAAAGAAGTAAGAACAAGCAACGGTTAAACCATGAATGCATAATCTGCTGAAAAGTAGGTTACTGGTCTGGTTGGAACATGCCCACATCCTGATACTCTTTACTATGAGTAAATGAGTGTCGTTTCTGGACTGGATGGCCCTTTTTGGATAAAAAGTATTCTACCTGGAGAGTTCAATCACACTGCTTCAGCTCATGACTCACTCTGTAAGTAGACTTCTTCAGTTCGAGATGGATTGATTCCTTTGAGAAGTAATGGTACGGCAGGAAATGGACACTTTATAAAATTAATATTCGTTAGATAAATCATCACACTAATAATATTTTCTTAACTTTAACATAGTCTATTATACCAGATCTTTCTTGAAGCGTTAGAGTAATGTGTGCAACTGGTTTGGAAGGATCCTGAAAGGCACTTTTCCCCCTGCTTTATCTTTGAATAGTTGTCAGAACCACCTATTCAGGGAATGCAGCTTTTTCTGTAACTTCTTTTTTTTTATGGGTTATGCTGTTGTGTTTGTAGTCACTTGCTTGAATTCAAAGCAGTTCTGAGCCTGATGTAAGACAACTGTTGTCCAAAAGTTATCAGTTTGATTTCTGTTTTTTTTTTTCTTCTCAGTCCTTGTTTTCTTTCATGCGAAAATCATGCACACTGAGGTTAAACAGATTGTGAATTAGCGAGACAAGATACTTGTTGAAAAACATGAAAACCCGCTGAACCTGGTGAGTTGGATTGTTAGAGTCAGAGGAGGAGTCTGGTGTGTTTACACTACAACTTATCTTTGCTTTCTTTACACCCTCTTTATTTCAGTTTTGATTATGTTTGGTTTGATTTGGGTTTTTTTATTCTTCTGATTTTTCTCTTGTATTTAATACACCTGTGGAACTTGGAACATACTTGTCTGAGCAAGAGAAGAAAGTAAGGAGCAGTTTTTGCATCTGGTTCATCCTATCAAACATTCAGTGTTAGACAAATGAATTGAACTCATCTCTAATAGCTCTTTCTCTTCAGGACTAATGAAATGTTTTATAATTATCTCCCATAAACATATTTTTACAACTAAAGCCACACATCACTGCTGAAAGTGAAAAGTTAGCTTTATAAGTTGTTTATTTGATACAGTGTTATGAAAAACATTTAATCAAGTCTCTTCTGTTTTTGCTTATCTTTAACAAAACTTTTAAAATGATACAACGATGGCTGAATAAATGCAAATAATGTATAAGGTGAGGATTATATGTATTAATGCAAAGAAACCTTTCCACACCAACCTTTCTTTATTTGAAAAAAATCATATCTGTCAAGTCATAAACTATAGAACCAAGAAATTACTTTAATACATTGTGTGACAACATGAAGTAGACTAAAAAATATATATAAAAAAAGTGTCATTTCATGCTTTGATTTAAAAAAGAAACAAAGTTAGTATTATGGGAATGATATCTGTCCTCATTTCCTCTTATTGTTGCTCTAATTTTCTTGTAGGTGTGAAGCTGATCTGGTTGCAGCCATACTTCCAAGTGCTCTTTGCTAGCCCTTAGAATGACACTATAGGACTTCTGAATCCTTGCTTCACCTGCAGTGCCTTCAGGGATTTTACAAAGACAGCATTACAGGTATTTCTAAAACTAAAAGTTGTTGAAATAAAGATTTATTGTTGCACAGAGAAGCTGAATACTTCAAAAGCAAGACACTGTGGTTTGTGGTGTGAACAGCAAATGTTTTTTTCCCTCATTCTTGATTAGTTTTGATGAGATCATTCATCTATCAAACATTCAGTTTCTGTTTGGGCATTTGATTGTAATAAATGCAAAGATCCACTTTAGATGTTATCAGTTGGAATCAGCTATTTCCAGATAATGATTAGAGGAGAAGAATGGCCATCTGTAAGGACGTTAGCTATATCAGTAGACCTTGATACTGGTTTGATTTGGGTTCTCATGGGTAGCCAACTGAAACTGTTGGTGCAGATTCTCCTGTACAACGTAAAAATAAGAGTTTCCTGTAATATATAGATTTATTAATTCATGTAGATTTATGTGTTTAAGGTTAAAAAAAAAAGCTACGTTGATAATATGGTGCTAATAAAGGTGCAGCCAGGGTGGCCTAAGTGTACCGCTATGAATGTGCGGACAGGCTATGTTTTGGATTAATGTTTGTTTAGAAGAGGATCAGTTTTAAAGAGTCACAACATTTCTTATTTATAATGGTGTAATATAACACAGTACCAAAGATAATCCGAAAAACTTGTTCTATATCGTTCAGGGACTAAACTCATATTGAAATAATAAATCATACTGAGGTAATAAACCTCAACGCGGTTCGCTCCCGACAAAT
>JAUZNJ010040227.1:0-10440 GCA_034780135.1 Jordanella pulchra | reverse complement strand
TCAAGGTGAGTCTAGTCTTAACCTGATGACTTGATTGGATGAATGGAGTCTGGTTGCTGCTGCTTGGGTGTAAAGAAAACCAGCAGCCACACGGCCCTTTCTGGAACCAGTTTGACACCCCTGTTCTAGTCCAAGGTATCCAGATACTTCCTAACTTGACTTCTAGAGACAAACAAATGGGAGGGGAGGCAAAGGGAGCAACACTGTCCCCTAATAAAACAAAGAAAAGTAAAAGTAGTACAGGTGCAGTGGCCTGATGTGGCACCTGTGAGGTGAGATGGATTATCAGAATCCATCACACAGAAGTGCTCACTATCAAACATTTAGACAGATTTGTGGACAGGTTTCTTCGTGTTCAAAGAGAGTTTTCCTCTCCACTGTTGCTACATTTATGCTTGCTGTGAGGGATTGTTGAAGAGTCAACAACAAAATGCAAACGAATATCGTCGCCACAAGCTTATCCAGGAGGAGCAGGTCTTACAAGTCTACGAGTAACTGGATGCAATTAACTGGTTTTGCTAGACAGAAACTTTCAACCAATCTAACTGTGTTGTTTTGTAAAGAGCCTTGAAATCACATGTGATATGAATTAGCGCTATAGAAATAAACTGAATTGAATTAATAAAACAGGTACTAACAGTGATACTTTATGTACAGGGTAAATGTGAGTGTTAAATCTGTTAAAAAACAGCAGCTGATCAATGTGCCTCAAACCACAGAGCATCAAAAATAGCAAGTACAATAATACTGAAATAATAACAGATTTCTGTTTAAATAGGTGAAAGGGAAAGAGGATGTGAGGGCTTCATCTTCTCTGCACTTCAACTGGATTTATAGATGAGATAAACTGGCTGGTTAACTGGAGTCTTATCTAAAGGCACTATGTTGAAATCACTTCTATCAACTTGAAACGTTTGAAGAAAGCTGTTATGTTTTTTAAATTCATGTGAAGATGGAAGCACACAAAGGGACTCTAAGACGTGTTCCTTTAAAATATGTTCCTGCTTCTTCGTACATGTTGAAGGCAAGCTGCAGCCTCCTGAAGTATCAGTAGAGGCTGCAGGGATGTTTAATGTTCAGGGAGCTAGAATAGTGTCAGGGTAAGTGGAGATGATGGACCAAAATCCAAACAGAGCTCCAGGATGTTGAGAGGAGTGAAAGTTCTTTAAAGAAAAGGAACATAGAGCTACAGAGAGAAACAAGGAGAACAGAGCATGGAGAAGCTATTGGTCTGATCTGTTTTCTGCCTTTCATTCTGAGGCAAGTTTCTTTCTTTCATCCTTTATTGATATATTATTGTGTTTGATGTTTATGCTCTCTGTTTTTATTTCTCATCATAGTAGCTTCGTGTGGTCTGTTCCTTTTTGCTGTGGCTCCATCCTGGAGAGAAATATCAGCTGAGCTGCTACCATCAACACCTTTGTTTACTGGAGCTTGGCCTGTTTTTCAGTGTTTAGTCCTGTTTCTCTTACTGGATGTGTTCTCTTTCATCCTCTGACATGGGAGCTGCTTGGAGCTCGTCTGCCGTCTGTGTGATTTCATTGAATTGTCTCTGTAAAGCGCCTTGAGATGACGTGTTGTGAATTGGCGCTATTTAAAAAAACTGAACAGAATTGAATTGAATGTTTGGCTCTTGTTTTTATCTGTGGCTGTTGTTAAAGTGCTCTATAAAAAAGTTGATGATGATGGTGATAATAGTAATAAAGCTAGAAAACAACTTATAACAACAAACAAGGGTTGCCCTAATTTATTGAAATAACTGAATGTGGACAGAAATAGATGCTAAACAATGTGAAAATACTGAGAAACAAAAGGAACCATAAAGATTGTCACAGATAAAGGTCCTTCAATCCCTCAGGTACAACTGTTACGATGACACCATAGTACTTACAGAATACTTCATGGGTATGTGTATGTACTGAGAGGGTACCTACAGAATGGGGGTACTTAGAGGCTAGGCTGTATTATCAGATAATTTCTGTGTCATCATTCACTGAGCCTTTCATGATGAACCTAAAGTGATCAGGCTGTATGATTGGATGAAGCTCTAGCTTCTGTTTCTAGTGTCCTCTGTGGGTACGTCACACTGACTGATCTCATTCTGTATTATCAACTCCTTGACTTGGAGTCATGATCTACATGAACTCTGCTTCCCAGTGGTGTATAAACGCAGAGGCTCTCTGCTTTCTTCTCTCTCCTAATGAGCTCCAGCTGGAGATGACAGCCACCTCATTGGCCAGCTCCAAGCATAAGTCCCCCTACATACCGATCCCATCGACCATCCAGGCAGCTTCTGCACATTGGCCCTCTGAGCCACAAACAGATGCAGAAATTTGCTCTGAATTGGCAAACGGACAAACACAGCAGATGAAAAACAGAGTGAAGCTCTTGTTTGCTTCAACACTCTCCTCCTGCTAAAAAAAGACCAAAATAAAACCGATTATTTGCACATATTGAGTAATTTGCTGGAAATGTACACAGACGGGCAGATGATAGCCTTCGGTTTCATTCAATGAGATGCTAAATGTTTCAGAAAGGAAATGGCTCCTCCATGCTTATGAAATTATAGTTGTGTGAAGATGCAGAATAATAATTCATTTTGTTCAATCTGAAATTGGATTTCAGAAGAGACGATTTGGATGACAGATGGTTTGTTTCGTAAAGCCATTTCATCTCAGAGCTGGTATTGAATCACAAGGAGCTTATAAACATTTTCAGTCATACTTCTCTTCCATCATTCAGGGCGTTTTATTTTCCAGTCAAATAATGTGGTTAAAGTTCTGTTTTTGCTTAGCAGCTATGCCAGTATTCATGAGCAACAGCCACTGACCCCTTGTGTTGACTTTATAGTACTGCAGAGAGCTGGTTCTGAGCGCGGATTCTGCTGGTTTCTTAATAAACAAAATGTCATTTAGTGCATTATTAGGATTCTCCTCATTGTCAGGAGGAACATCGTCATGGGTCATTTTTCATAACGAATAATTAAAAACAACAAGATGTCTGGGGTTTTACTTTACTACAAACATCAGGCTGATAGTGGAGGAAGAGAGGAGGACTCTGGAGGTCATTCACATAGCTGTACAGCAGAGGGCGCCATGTTGAGTAGTTTGGGGCATCAAAACTTGTCTGGGGTTAAAGGTCAGCTTTAATTGAATGACCTAAAATACCTCCCAAAAACTGTCATTTAGTGATTATCATAATAATATAATAATGTCTGTTTTTGAAGTCTTGTTAAACTGCAGGATATTTGTTAGCGGTATCTGAACAGATTTATGAGAATAAAGGTTGGAAGTTCTGCCAATGATCAGACCAGCTGGCAGAAATTCACTGGACCAACATTTGGTGGCAGCGTGGAACAATCCACAAGCTACAAAGTTCCACTTGGAGGAACTATGAGCAAAGCAAAGATGATACCTATGAAACATGTGGCTGTGGTGCTCAGCATCAGCATTATGTTGCTGTGAAGCTCAGAAAAGAGCAGCACAACAACTGGAACCAGCTAAAAACATCCAAGGTTCAGGAGAAAAAGAACTGTCCTTCCAAGAAACACACATTCTATGTTTTATCAACTGTACTAATCAAATAAAACAAAAAAGCTCATGAAAGAGGCAAGAATGATTTTCTTGGAACTATTAAACAAAAGGTTTAAAACCGTAGGAGGAAGAGTATGATTCTTATTCACTGGAAGGCTAAGAGCATCAGGTAATGGGCAAGAGTTATAGGATAAATAAATTAATGGAAAATAAATTCTGTTCAAGCAAAATGAATAATAATTAATAATTTTATGATATTAGAACAGATCAGAAAAATGGCAATAAAGTGTTTGATTCTAATAAAAAAAAACTTTAGAGGAAGAGCTGGAACTGATGGAAATGGAAATGTCATTTTAGTATGAATCTTTTAATGATTACTGTAGGCCTTCTCTTTAGGGTGGAAATACTGATTGAAATGAAGAGTTGATAGAACAAATGAAGGATATAAGGAACTTGGTTTGTCTAAATGATGGAATTGATACCAGCTATAGATTGTTAAAGAAAAATCAGAAAGTGAGAATTCAATTGAAATTAATTAAAAGAGAAAAGTTGATAAATAAAAAAATCACTACTTTTGGAGAACAGGCAGATTATTTATCCTAGATTTAGGACATGTAGAAATCCCATTGATCCTGTAATGTGTTTGGAAGATGAAATCAGAAAAGCATTAGTTAATAAAGAGATAAATAGCTGGATCCGTTATATGAAGGATGTGTTTCTGCTTCAAAGCAAGTAAGACAGGAAAAAACGTTTGAGCTGAGAATAGTGTTCCCCAGGGGGCATATTAAGTTCCTTTTTTTATGATGATCAAACATATGTTTGAAGATTTGGAAAATAAAAAGGTTGTTTCTTTATTTGCTGATGATGGTGAAGCGGGTTAAAAACATAAACTTTAGTGTTAAAATGAATCAGGAAGCCACGAATGAAACAAAGATTTATTTAGATGTGGATTCATAATGCTAAGGCAAGGAAACAGCTTCAGAAAATATCAAGGTATCAAAGTTGTACACGTGAACAATACACAAATTTAGGTTTTTGGGTGTATGGTGGATGAAAGTTTTACCTAAAAAGTTCAAATTCGAGCAGGTTTCATTTGGTCTGTTTTTGATCATGGGTGTATTGCTTTTGGTTTAGCATCGGTTTCATTAATTAAAAAAATCAAACCAGGGTTTTTATTCCCGTTTGTTGTTTTTTTCTATTCTACCCGTTGATCTATGGTTCCCTCCAAACATGATAATTATTCAGTATCAGCACTGAATTAATGAACAGGTGGTAAAGAAACAACACCAACAATCCAGATCTGACCCGAAAAATCTGAGTATTTCAGATCCAAATATGGTTCAGCAATGATTGGATAATATTATAGATAGATTTAACTTTAAATGGCTGCATCAAACAATTAGAATCAGTGTTGATTACTTCACTGTTTCAGATTTTAAAAGAAGTCAAAGAAGAATCAGAGATGGAGTTTTAGTCTATGAAGGACAAAGGTTTGGAATTATATTGGTTTCTGTTTGATGATCGGTTTGCTCTGGCTCTAATTCATCAACACGTTCACTGACATACAGTCATTTAGCCAGCAGACCAGAGTTCAATTATGGGGTTAATATTGTCTGTCATAAGGATTCCTTCTCTTAAAGGAAAAACTTGGAATGAGATGGCAAATAAATATATAATAAAACTACTAAAAGCAGTCAAACTGATCTAATAGTACCAATCAGTAACTGTAAAACTAAATCAGCAATAAAGCAAAAGGTTTGAGCGAGTTAACAGAAACATTGGGAAGAAGAGAGAACTGGAAGATGGTTTGTGATATTTAAAGAACAGTTGGCTTTAGAAGAACAAGAGGAGGAACAATCATACATGCTTTGGACATACAGGAGTAAACAGCACCTCATTTCAGTCTCGGAAACACAGAAACATGATTTTTGTGTTAAAGAAGAAATAATATACTAGAAATGTATAATATACTAGAAATATGATATACTAGACCAGGCATCCCCAATCTCGGTCCTAGAGGGCCGGTGTGCTGCAGCTTTTAGAGGTTTCCCTATTTCAGCATGGCTGATGTCCATTAATAGCTGATTAACAGCCTTTTGCTGAACTGCAGTCATCAGAATCAGCTGAGTTGAAGCAGGGAAACCTCTAAAAGCTGCAGGACATCGGCCCTCAAGGACCAAGATTGGGGAAGCCTGTACTAGACTGAGAACCTTAACCGATATACTAGAAATGAACTGGTCCGAAGATAACGTATTAACAAAAACAGCTAAGAATAAAATGCTTTTTAGACAAAGACTCTGAATCAGATGGTTATTATTTATACCTTAAAATGACTCAGTTCACAAACAGGATACAGTTTTTTTGGTTTGTTTGTTTTGTGGCAACACTTGAAACCTCACTTCACTCCAGCTAGTGGCGGTAGTGAGCACCAACCACTATCAAACCGGAGAAGAAGAAGAACTTCCAGGATAAACAAGGAAGCGAGTCCGTTTAGTAAGCGTCCTTGTTCGGCTGCGGTGTCCGCCTGAGTTCTGGCTCTGACCGGAGCTTCAGACGGTTCGGTTTGCTTCGATGGCGGCGTCTGCTCACGTGTCCAGAATCCGCTCCCTGTACAAGAGGATCCTGGTGCTGCACCGCTTCCTGCCGATCCACCTGAGGGCCTTGGGAGACCAGTACGTGAAGGAGGAGTTTAGGAGGCACAAGAGCGCAGCTCCGGAGGAGGTGAAGAGCTTCCTGACGGAGTGGGAGGTGAGGCCTGAGCTCACCACCTCCATCATCATCAATATTGTTATCATCATTATCATCATAGTTATCATTAGTATGATAATCAATATCGTCATCATTAGTGGCCCAGAGGGACACCAGCAAGATTAGACCAATTCAAATAAAAATCATTAGTTCAGCCTTAATAAACAAATTCAAGCTGCTGGAAACTTTCTCAGGTTTTAAAGCAGTTTTTCTTTTTAAGGTTTGTATAAAAAACCTCTTAATCAGCTATTAATGGACATCAGCCATGCTGAAGGTCGGTAGAACCACAGCTGGACACATACTGGTCTGTTCCTTCACTATCAGTTGGATAGAGGTCTGAACTTTGACTAGGCCATTCTAATACCTCTTAAATGTTTCCCCATGTTAGCGATCGACTCTGGGCCCTCGGGTCATACGTTTCTCGACTTGTCTGTCTCTCGGGTCGTCCAGGTCCTCGTGGTTCTATGGACAGATCCTCCAGCTCTGCTGTGGACCTGAGCAGCTTATCTTTGGTCTCTGCATGAGGCCTGGAGGTTCTGCTGGGTGGTTATTGGGAGTTCTGTTGTGGTTCTCTGGGTTTTTCCATTTGAAAAGAATGGATTTAATGGTTCCCTGGAGGAACCTCAAAGATTGAGACCTTTCTTTCTAGGCTCACCCTTACTGGGCTACAGAGCTCTTCTGACTTTATGCTGTGCAGCTGTTCTTAGAGGTTCTGCAGCTTCTGTGCCCTTTTTATACGAACAGAACCTCTGAGTCTGTGTGACACTGTGTGAAGGTAGCTAGCTACAGCTGTGGGTATTTGGTTGCAGCCATTATTGATAAATACACACATTTCCAGTTCATTTATTAAATGTATTCTTGCAATTTCACTTCATCCACACGAACTGTTTGATGCAGATCAGGTTAGAAAAGAATGTTCATTTTGAATGAAACTAAATTATTATTATAGCAATGAACACGTCAGAAAGTCCTGAATGTTTGAAGTGATTTACAGCAGCTTTGTTCTTCTAGTTAGTGTAGAGATGGAGGTTAAAGTTCACATACTGTCTGTGATTTTATTACACATTATTATCCTACAGCCTTTTCTTCATTGAATCGATTCATCTAAAATGAGATAATTAGTAGTTAAATCTCAGGAAGAAATAAAAATCTTCAGAAATAAACATCTATGACTAAAAAAAACTCCCAGAAATTCCCTTTGCGGAAATCTAAATGGTGCCTATTTACAAACAAATGTTGTCTTTTTTTCTTAAATGCTTTCTGATTAATAGATGAATTACGGTTCATTAGAATAAAATTTGCTCCATCGGATCAACCGATAACGTTTGTCATCCACCGGGGGTCTGATGAATCAGGCCTTCCTGATTCCCTCAGTCCACTTTAATAAAACTCCCCTGGAGCTGCAGAGCAGAACAACAACAAATAAAATTAGAAATATTAATACTGCTTTCTATTTCAGAGAACCATTCTTTTCATTTTTAGGTTTTGGAATGAAAAACACAAAACATTTTGGCAGAAAACGGATGGGTTCATTTTAGTGGTAAAAAAAAAATGTTTGATTTAGTTACAAGGTCTTTAATTAAATAATTAATCACATTTGAAATGAAAACTGTTAATTGACTAAATAAACCACCTTTCCAATCAAAAACTCCCTTTCTCTTCAATTATTGTATTAATGATTATAGGAGGATAAGAACATTTAGTTATTGTTTTTAATCGCAGTGGTTGACAGTTTTAGTTACCCCTTCTATAGTGTGAACCACTGACTTAACATTAATTAGTTCCTCTAAATATGCTACAAAATGATAAACCGAAGATAAAGTTTCATTTCTAATCCTGTCAGAACCCCTGTCAGAACCCTGACAGTTCGGCTCTGCAGGAAGTGTTGCCTTTAGGAGACCAACAAATGCTAATCAATGTGCAGTGTTTAGTTCAATTAAATGCTAACCCCTAATCGTGCTGCAATTAAAGCGTTTTAGCGCTGAGCCGACTGTTTCTCTTTAAGCCAGTTACTAACATCCATGTTTATGGTCCTGGTTCCCTCCTAACTGCCAGCACCTATCATGGCGACCATGGAGGCACGTCCACCGTAGCTTAGAGCCCAAACCCATCAGAGGTATTCAGATTTACAGCTGTACAAGAAACAGTTAGTCCAAAGGTTCCCGCTTGGGATTTTAGATGAATATGATGAAAAACAGTTAATAGTTAATTTTTGTAAATTTGTAAAGGATTTTTTAATTATTTTGAATTAACGCGTTATAGTCCCTGCCCTAATGCATTTTCTTATTTGGCATATTGAGCAAAATGATTTGTTTCCAACCTAAAGATTAAAAAAAAAACGATCACAGCTACCTTTTAGTGTCCGTCTGCCAAATCACAGCAGTTATTCAGACAATGAATGGAAAAACCGCAGTTATTCTTATTATCCTATTGGTTCTTTTAAGTTTTTGCTGAAGTTAGCAGAGCCATTGTGGAAGGAAAGTCCAAAGAATCTCTGGGTCAGATGGACCTTCTGTCAGTGTTGCCTTTTATCCAGAAGGGGGCGCCCCTGTTCTTCCTGAAGTGGAGCCAGACCATGAAAGTTAGAAGAGAAATAACCATCATGGTGGATTATAAATATTTAAAATATTTTTAATTTTTTTATATTTTATCAACATGTCTCATTTTGTTTATATGTGAGAAAAAAAAAACAAATTTTCGTTTCCAGTTTGTTTTTAATTCAATCATTCTCTGAAATTATGGTGTCTTTTCCTGAACTCTCTTTTTTATTGCAAAGACTCTTTTAAAGAAGAGAAAAATGTCTCCTAATGAATTAATCAAGAGTCCATTGATAAGATCAATCAACTTTACATTTAGTCAGTAAATGGTAACTTGCTTCCCTGAAATTTATTCACTGCATCAATGCAGGTTATGGATGATTATTTCAGTCATCGATTGATCGTTTCAGCTCTTTAGTATAAAGTTTCTGCACTTTAAAAGAGAAAAATGCAACATTTGACAAGCCTATTTTCAGAATCCAGCTTAAAGATCTGATATCGGTACAGGAATCAAATCTGGACTGGGACTGGACTAAACCAGTCAGATAAAAGCTGATTGATGAACAGTACTATTGGACGTCTCTATTGTTGATTTAATTTTTTGTATGTTTAAAAATGTGAAGCGATTAGAGGTTCAGTGATCCACTGAAAGCTGTTGTTGATGACCAGACTGATCATCTAACAATCGTCCAGCCATGTCTACTTCAGTCCTACTAGTTCATCCTGTGATGTAAAGCTGGACCTTCAGGACTAACAGGACTTTACTTCAGGTTCTTGATCAAGGAGATAACCTGTAAATGGGAATACTGGGTCTGTGGTTCACCCAGAGATGCTTTTATTCTGCATTCAGGTCCACTGATAGGAAAGTTGTCTCATCATCAATCCTCTGTTGTCCTGCTTCATGTCACCACCTGATGGCAGTTCAGCCTCGTTAAACTTCTTTATAAGCCCAGTCCTGAATGGAAAGGTTTCTTCGCTCTTATAAACATCCTAAAGATTGACTTGATAGGCTGACATGGACAAAGCTTCATTTAGGCAACGAGATTGTGAAGGAGGCAGAGCTTTTTATTTATTAATTAAATGAAAGGATTAAGGGTTTAAGTTTGCTACTGAAGTCACTGATCAGTTGGGAAGTTTGTCTGTTGAAGCGCCACATTAAAGTCAGTCTCTAGGTTGAACAGTGACGGGCTTTCTGTCCCACATCCTTTCTACACGGATTCTTCCTCTCCATGATAATCACGTTCAACTGGGAGATGCCAAACGACCCATCTGCAGGTAATTTATCTAATCTAGTCGATGATGATTGCAGCTGTGATCCCTGTTGTCGGGAAGAGGTCTTTTCCATCACACCCCACTGTTTTCCAACCGAGAGTCCATTGGAACTGGTTCCAGGCAGCGGCTGGCTGTTTGTTTGGCTTCTTTTCCACCTCAATTTGCTTGGATCATAATTCAGCCTCTGTGTGCTTTTCCTTCTGGGGTTCAGGCCTGTTGTTGGCAGGAAGGTTTGGTGGAGACCAAGAGGTATGCACAGCAGAGCTACAAAGCATATACACTACTCAAAAAAATTAAAGGAACACTTTGTAATCAGAGTATAGCATCAAGTTAATTAAACTTTTGGGATA